>JAOVYW010024164.1:0-12597 GCA_025775045.1 Hiodon tergisus | reverse complement strand
AGGCCCATGTCTCACAACAGCCGAGACTCGTCCCAACGCCCTCCACCCCCATATCTACAGGCCCATGTCTCACAACAGCCGAGACTCGTCCCAACGCCCTCCACCCCCATATCTACAGGCCCATGTCTCACTCCTGGTATGTCTTGACCAACAGCCACATGAGCAGCACAGTGATTAAGACGATCATGAAGTTGAGGAAGAGCTCCTGCACTGAGCGGTCCATCTTGGGAGGGGCAGGGACTGGTTCTGGAGAGGGATTGACCTGCAGTGAGGTCAGCACTGTGGGGTGGCCTGCTGGGAGAGGTGACAGTCGTTCACTATGTCTCCAATGGAAGAAGCTGGATGAATAAAAATAAAAGTTAAACCATGAAAATGTTAAACCCGTGGTATGAAAACTATAAATCTTATTAAGACATCAACAGGGCAACAGCTTGATAATGATAATAAGGCTTCCCTCAAATGTTCCAAATGTTAAAATAAATTCAAACATTGACCTTGATTAAGTTGCCAAGCAATTGAAAGACATTATAACTCATCTGTCTAAAAGTATCTGACAAGAATATTACATTACAAGCCAAGTGTAGTGTGGGGCTAATATCAACTGAGCATTAAGACTCATTTAATTTATTGTACCTTCGCCAAATGGACAGTTGGGTGTTCTTTTCACTTTCTCTGTTGCCAAAAGTACATTTCGACAGTGGTGATATCAAACATGTTAATCCTGTTTGGGCAAAGCCAGCGATGTGGTCTGCCACCCAACAAAGGGATAGAGTTCTCAATCCCATTCCAGAAATACTCTCCAAGCCAAGTCAATATTGTTGTGTGACTTTAAACTGGACATATAAACGGTACACCTGTTTTGGCTTGTTTTCTTCATCAGCTGGGACTGCTTCAACAACCACATGTGTCCAAATATCGAAATTCACCAAGAGAGCCACGATACTCTTGCGTTCCAATATTTGAATTATTAAAAGGTTTAGGTATTTTTCTAAAGGATCGAGACACTTATTTTTTTTCAGTTTCGTTCCAATGGTTGGTTTTAAGTCTTGACAGGTTCACATGGACCAGCATCATCAAATATAAATATACTGAGCTGAAGCTTATTGCTTACGCTATCAGTGTAATAAAACTCAGCATGCAGGTGACTGGCATAGCTTACAGTCTTTACTGTTTAAGTACAAGCTGTTTTAGGTTCCAACTGGATTTTAGGTGAAAGTTAATTAACTCAGATCTGATCCTTTGAGTGGTTACCGTAACTACAACACCACCTGCCAAACCCACTGGATATTTGTTAAATCATAGTCACATTTAATACACGTGGCGGAGTCCTTGATTTCACAAATTTTACTTCTAATTTTATTTATCTGCGATTATCCAGTGCCCGGTGAGTCCAGTGTTTGTTTACATCTCATTCTCAGTAATCTTTTCAGGAAATATTAACACAATCATTCAAATGTCATCGAACATAACTCTAAAACTCGGTCCACCATGAGTGTGAAAAAGCCCAGCAGTCTTGTATTTTATTTATTACCTTTAGTGCAGTGCTGGAGATCTGGGTGGAAAAGGCTTCAAAGCAAGGAGCTCAGTTAGGGGCTGTCCCAGGGGTTCTCTCCAGCTCGTCCTGACCCATCTGTGCTGGGACTTGCTTGGTTGTCACTGAAGTATTGAGAGGGAGGGGACCAGTTGTGTCCCGACTGCACTGATACTGATGTCACGGAACGAGAATTTATACCCCCTTTCCGGACAACAAGATTCATTAGGGGTGTGTTAAAAGAGTATTTTTGACACAGATGCCCGATGCCAGTGTAATATTGATCCCTCACTCACACCTGCAGAGCCCGTTAATGTTGATGGTGAGACTGAAAACCTGCAGCCTTCAGGGAAAATACCAGATTCTCTAGGAAATCCTTGGTTGAACCTACTCATGGAAACCGCAATGCTAAGGATCAGTGTTTTAAAAATACTTCTTTGAAAATTAGGGCAAGGGCCCTTGTGGCCCTAGATAGATGGACAGATACGGAGAGATAGGCAGGTGCAACCCATTGTGTTTTATATGAGCTTAGTATCTGATTAATTAAATAGCAGCTCTATTTAAAGTCACCTTCGCAAGCAGCAAACATTGCTACTGGGTGTTACTTTTCAGATAACAGAGATGCCTTTATATCACCAGTGGACTCGTGCATTGCTCAAGCACGATTGACTTTTGCTCTCTGGGACCCTCCCCTTTTCCCCCAAGATTTCCAAAGGGGCCACAGAAATTAGCCCCGCTGTGCCCAGAGCGGTGTCACAAGATCACGTGACTGGGGTGGAAACTTTGACTACCGACGTAAGGCATGCATCGCTGGTGGAATGGCTATTGTGCACGGGGAGTTGAAAGGACGTGGGACACCAGGTGTCTTTCTGATCATTCACACTTATATAGTAACCAATAGAGGCCCCGGGCATAAACACACTGGGGGATTTTAAACAGACCTTTTTGCGAGGTTGGCATCTGAAACTGATACATTGCTCGTTTTGAAAGACAGGTTGCCTCCGCTAATATCACTTAGGCTGGGGGAAATCTACCCCAAGTACCAAATGCTTGAGTCATTTGCTATAAAATAACTTTTAAAAACCTCACCCACTCTCAACAACGTCACACTAAACTCAAAGGTAGACTTGACCTGGATGATGCATTACATCCCAGGTTACCTTATACTGCACACCCTCTGTTCATTGTTATACAGGTTTCTCAGTCAAAAGTGTGGTGAATGTGCTTGTCTAAAATAGCACACAGTTTGCCATGCCAGCATAAATACAGAGCTGTGAATGGTCTGATGCTCCGTTGTTATGTTTTCCGTTTGTTATGCAATTCTGTCATAAGGCTCCAAGAAACTCTGAAAAGTCCATAAACTGATTTTACAGAAATAGTTCTGGAATTCCCACTGAAGTACATTGAAAGTACAATTGAAACGCAACGTTTTGTCTGTGAAAAAAAATCCTGTGGGCCAACTGCCCCCTCCTGACAACTGTTCACGCTATTGTTTGTTACACTGGACTGAGAATAGACAAGATCTCAAATTAAAGGTTATACAGGGTATTTCTCTGCTGGTTGCTAATCTTCTTCTGATCTTTAGTTCTTTTATGGTGTGACATCACTGATATAACAAGGCTTAAAAAGTACTTTTGACAGGATCTATTGACCTCAACAGTACAATGTCTGCATGGAAGAATTCCTTGGCTTTTAGTGATATTTTTCCAGATAAGCCCTTTTCTTTAATGGTGGTAAGAAAAAAAGGAATACCCCATTAATAGTATGGAACTCAACATGAGAGAAGCCTTTTCACAGGTACTACATTTCACTTAAGATATAACATGATGGCTCTTTTATATGGTGAGTCTATGTGGGAGGAATACAGCACAATTACTATTTCAAAAACTATAATATTTGACCAGGATCCCATATACTAACATAGAGAGACTTCAATAGTGTTTTAGTTCAACAACAGGAGAAAAATGAACAAACTTTTCTGTTATATCAAAGGAGAATTGTGGGGGTTGAGAAAGCTACCAAATGGAAACTGGTCTGGTAGACTGTGATATTTAACAACAACAAACACTTTTGACTCATTTTTTACGCTAAGTCTATCCTCCAACCTCAAAAAGAAAGTAAACGGTACAAAATCAGCAGTTCGTTTGAATGAGTCTAACAAGTTCACAAAGGAAAACTGGACCAATTGTAGGATACTTAAAAAACAAGCGTAAAATCTGTAATGCAATGATCCATGACATGGCCAGGAGTATGAGTTTGATTGGTTTCTGCAAGTCAGTCCTTTACAGCACCTTTAGACTGGAGACATCTCTATCTGCATTGAGGATTTGTTGTTATTTTTGTGCTTGGGAATCACAGAAAGGCTTCCTTCATGAGCAGGCTGTATGTGCTCCTGGACTTGTTGGGATTTTGGCTTCTTTATGTGATTTTGGTTTCTCTATGATTACCGTGTATGTGCAACCGGGTTTGTTGTGATTTCACTGCTTGGGGTTCACATGTAGGGTTTCTTTATTCATTACTGTGCCCCTCAAGTCCACATGATACTTTCTGACAGGAGGGACAGAAATGGACATCATCAAACACAGCGGTATGTCACCCACTCCTGGTGCCAGAAACACATTGGCACAGAAATATCTCCCGCCAGCAGCCATGGGCAGACAGGGGAATGCAAACCTTAGAAATTCATATTCTATCCCTGGGGAGAAAAGGCTTGAAGGTCTTGACATATGTGGATTTGATGTCTTCTGGGTAGGTAAAGCTTGGGCTTTCAGCATACCGTTGCAGATCTCAGACGGGATACGGAAGAGCCATCCCTGTCAAATGTGCCCATTCAGGAAACCTACACGCTACACGCTACACGCTAAACAATTACCAAACCCGAGATACTACTACATAATACTATATAGGATAATAACAGAACCAGTTATCAGAGACTAATTAATTACCCTTTTCCAAGAATACTGGTGTTACCATAACAACAGACCAGAAGAGCACAGATGTTGAGACAGTATAGCTGAGTTTCAGTATGCAAAGCACATTACGCACAGCACCCTCTACTTATGTAGGCCATGTGGTGAAGAGGACATCGGGACTGGACTGCTCAGAATTTGAGGAATGTGATGTAATTAGATGAGTCATCCATTGTGGTCTTGATGAAACAATGTGCGAATTTGTAGTGACAGCCTAAAGAGCTGAATAACCCCGATTGCCTGGTTTCAACAGTAAATAGTGTTGACAGTTCCTTAGTGATGTGAAGCATATTCACTGTACCTTGCATCATTTGATAGCCCTTATTCTGCCGGGTGACACAGCAGACAGTGTTGCTACTTGTTTTTACACTTGAGTTGTCACCAGATTGCTTTACTAGTAAAATAACACATGTCGTAAGACATGCAGGGCTTATGCCAGTGGCACAGTCCTTAGTTTAAGAACCTATGGCAATAGCGCAGGCTAATTCAATTATGTATTCTGTAAGACACAAAAGATAACATTCCTATAATGATTTACAAATTTTGTTCCCAGTAGCACATTCTCCATTAAACACAGCTGACACCATTTTCTGCTGTTTTGTCAAGAATAAGATATTATATCCTCTCATCTGGATATGTTTAATCATCCATCCATCCATTTTTGAATCCACTTATCCTGGTCAGGGTCGCAGGGAACGCCAGAGTCAATCCCAGCAAGCATGGGGTTCAAGGTAGGTACAGCTAATATGGGACGCCAGGCCATTGCTGGGCAACACACACACCAACAGGGCAATTTAGCATGGCCAATGAACCCGCCAGTCTTTGGACAGTGGGATGAAACTGGTGCACCTGGCGGAGAACTTGCAAACTCCACACAGACATACACCCCGAGCCGGGACTCAAACCCAGGATCCCTGGCACTGTGATGCAGCAGCACTAACCACCGCGCCAGGATCAGCTCCAGCGGCCCCTGAGACCTTGCCGCCCCATGTTTCATCAGGCAATATATATAAACAGACATGTGAAGGAATCTCCCTGCAGTCATTCACTGATCCGTCTCATTCTTCACTAATTTACACAGAGACAGCTACACTCCATCCCTAAGACCACATCATATCACAGCTTTTGAATAAGGTGTGACACCAGTCTACATGTACCATGTCTGTTGAGTATATACCAGTTGACTGCTAATTAAAGTAACACCATCCCCATCCCCTCTATGTTTTGCTTGGCAATCCACTACAGATTTACGAAATGTATTCCATCAAAGTAAGGGTGAGCTCCTTATTCAAGGTGAGAGGAAGCCAGCCAGTGAAACAGAAGAAGGTGTTAAGGCGGAATTTGTATAGGCACACATCCAAAATACGAAGAGCGTGGTATAACATCAGATTGTGTAGCGTGTGTCTTTTGGTTGGGGGCGAAACGATGGCTGGAGGTATTCAACAGATGGCTCGAGCTCCGAACTCTTTAGGGAGTTACGGAGCATACAATATCCAGGCTGGCTCGCCATTAAATACTTTTTTGCCCTTGACTGTGAAAGTGTGAGGCAAACAGCTAAAAAAAGACTGCATTCAATTTAAACTAATTTAACAAATCTACATTATTTTACACAAAATATGTTTAAAGGGGATAAAACACTGTTTTCAAGTTTCATATTTTTAGTACCTCAAAAATTCTATTCCCTCCTGTAGGAACCATTCTTTTTATTTTAGTTTCTTTCGGAATAGTATTTGAGTTACACCATGGAGAAAAGCGTTGAGGAAAGCGTGAAACTTATAAAAAGAACGAAGGAGGAGAAAAAACTTATTCGGAAGCAAATAAAAGCTAGTCATACGTTATTGAAACACGAAGGCATCAACACAGTGTTGTTGCCAACGAAGGTAACCCAATTTTAGATATATTACCCACATAAATGGAAGACGACGTGTTTAGCTAGCTAGCTAGATGATATACACCTGGTACGTTAAGTAAAAATATTATCGCTTGTTTAAGCATCGGTATTGAAATTATGCTCAATAAAACTTCTTGCAATGAGGCATGGTAGCTCAGTATCTTTTATTGCATGTTAACCCCTAAACTACCGCACTTTTGTACGTCGCTCTGAAAAAGAGCATCTGCTAAATTAATAAAATATAAAATAAATAAATCAGCTAGTTGTATTTTATCTTACTTCAGCTACATGGTGGTATTGATTATGCATAATTATTTTGCTAACCAGCCAGCCAGCTAGCTACTACTGGATTGTACTGAAGTGAAAAATCGATTATTGTAATAGCAATAAGGATTTATATATATTTATATAATTTATTGATTTATAAATATATATGACATTCTCAACGCTATTAAGATATAATTCTAAACCATCGTTCGCCAGTACATTAAAATGAATATCCATATTCCACATTTAGATGATTTTTTTGTTCTCCATAGACCCAAATGTGAATAACCATATATGTCTTTATGGTTTTTATTACGGCATTGATGGTGAGCTATCAAAACAATATTGCCCCCAATGTGATTTTGAAAGTTGTACCGTTGTAACCACGGGGAAACCGTAATCCACTGCAATGTTGTATGGTTGTAATAAGGAACAAAGGTAGATTTACAAGAATATAAGCAAATCCCTGCCTTTTTCCCCTCCAATTACATAAATACGTTGGTGTGTAATACATTGCAGTCTTTCTGTGCCAGAGTCTAGTGGTCGCCAATGGAGGTCTGGGTAATGGGGTGAGCAGAGAGCAGTTACAAGAAGTCCTTCAAGAAAGTGGCTCGGTGGAGTCTGTGCTCACGCCCCCCAACAAGCCCTACGCCTTCGTCACCTACAGGTCTACTGAGGACGCCAAGCGGGGCCAGTCATCGCTTAATGGCAAACTGCTTCAGTGCCAGGGACAAGACGTCACGCTTTACGTTTGCTTTGTGGAGAAAGGTGACCATTGCTTTTTTTTCTGTCTCTCAACATTCCTAGTTATTGGCCTGGTTAAGTCACATATGCAAAACAGTTCTGGCATTAGAAAAGCAAGCCTGCTTTATTAGAAAAGGTTTGTTTGTTACCAATCACCAGATGGCAGCATCTCCAAACAGTGCTTTTCAGCATGCAGACTCCTTGGTTTAATAAGTAGTAAATACAATCAAAAGTGGAGCTTTTTTTCCTGAATGTGCGATGGTTTGGTGTACTGAGGGCAGCACAGTATTCTCAGCTGATCCATTTGTGTTCTTCCCTCTTCGTTCCCCTATTTCATCTCCTGTTCTGACCCGGTCTCTTTTATTGCAGTGGGCTGGGATCTCAGGGCCTGCATAGAAATGCCTGCTGGGCTGGAACTGCTGGTGGACTTTGTGTCACCAGAGGAAGAAACCCAACTCCTGCAGGCCATTGACTGGACTTCCCCTTGCGACGAGGTCACCCGTGAGTGGGCCGCCAACCCGCCTCAAAAGGGTTTTCTGTCATATTAGCGCTGTTTGAAAATTGCCATAGTTGTAGAGGGTATTATTAAACTTTTTGGTTGCAAATGATTTAATCTCTTACACTTTGCCTTTCAGCACAGAAAGCATTGAAACACAGGCGTGTTAAGCACTATGGGTACGAATTTCGATATGACAACAATAACGTGGACAAAAATAACCCGCTGTCTGGTGGTACGTTTAAATATGCCTCTAACTTTACGATATGTGTAATTTTTTTAGTAGTCGGAACACATAATGTTGTCATGGTATAAGATAAGGTATACAGTTTCAGACAATGACATTGAAAATTATGTTGGATTAAATTTTGTAAGTATTGCCATTGCAACTGAGGTGTATGTGTTTGTTTCAGGCCTTCCTGTAGTTTGTCAGACTCTGCTTGAGAGATGCCTTGCGAAGAAACATATCAGTATCATGCCTGATCAGCTTACAGTCAACCAGTATCAGCCAGGACAGGGTGAGACATGTCACTCCCTTTTAGGCCACCGGGGGGAGCAAAATCCTCTTTAATGTCTGTGATCTGTATTTTTTAAAAAGTTTGTGTATTAAATGAAATCATTTTTTGTTGTTATTGACAGGTATCCCACCCCACATTGACACCCACTCTGCCTTTGAGGACACAATCCTTTCATTAAGTCTTGGAGCAAAGGTACGACGAGACAAATTTTACTTGCTGATATCGTCCACAGTATTACTGTCCCATTTAATAGCCGTGACGAATAACATAAATTAATAACAGTAATCATAACAATTGATCTTATGCCTTCCAATATAGCGTTTTTCTTTCAGTCAGAGACATGGTAAAATAATGCTCTCTCGAGGGGTGTACATCTGTCAGCCCCGTTTTAGACACCTTTTACCCCTTCACCTGACTGATGTTAGTCATTATGAACGCTTGAAGCCACTTGTTCATGTGGCGAGGTTTGGGTTTCCTGTTTTATACAGAATAGTTATGGCCATCTTCTGAACCTTTTTCTCTTTTGCTCGTCGCCGGAGGAGAAGTTTTCCCTGTGAAAAAAACACCACGGGTGTCATGCTTGACTAGACAGATGATGTTTGGGAGGGGGACTCTAACTCAGCACTGGTGCAGTGAGGCTCTGAGTCTGGAGAGAGGACCCCTGGGAGATGGACCATTACTTCTGTGTCTGCCTGTCTTGTCCCAGAGCAACCGTGACATGGCCTTCCATTTTAAAGATGGAAATTGAGTAGCTTTTCATGTTAGGGCGCTGAGATTGTTCTGCCTCAGAGACCCAGAGCTAACACAAGTTTAATGTCTTTTACTGCCGATCGCAGTGAACGAAATGTCACTGTCGATGTTTGACAAGTGAAAAAGCTTTTCGTTGTTTTCAAAACATCAGAAAGCAAAGGTGTCCGCCGCTAGTGTGGAATTCATTTTAAAACCTGGAAGGGTTTTATGTCACATGAATGCCATTCAGAGCTTTCTAAGTAGGATTTTCTAATGTTAGGGAATTCAAGCAATACTTCACAGTTCAGGGGTAGTGCCAGTAAGGCCTTGGGTGGAAATAGGGTAGGATTCCTGTAGGAAAATGAAGGAAATCGGGTTGCCGTGTTCGGAACTGTTTGTTGTCACAGTTAAGTGACAACGCAGTGGTGAGTGACAGCTGGGCGGCTTTGATGAAGCGTTACTAAGCCCGGATGCATCAAGGGAAATTTCCCATTAGGGACGTAAGTCGCTCATCATTTCCGAGATCGATTGTGAAGAATGCTCCCAGGGACGCAGGAGGGAATCTCTGGTGCGGGATTCTGGGATTTATCTTGCGTGGTCTGTCACATGGTTTTGTCTCTGAGGGAGACGATTGGATTACAGGACCTCAGCGTTTTATTTATCTCGCGTGGACTGTCACATGGTTTTGTCTCTGACGGAGACGATTGGATTACAGACGCCCGCCACCACACCCGACGTAATGAAGCAGGCCGCTGACACGTAGTGAGAGATATCTTCCAGGTCTGCTTCAGTTGGGCCATTTCCTCACAAATGGGATTGTTACAGATCATTCCCTCGCATGCTCGTTAGACCCGTTGGGTTTTTGAAGGATTTGGCTCCACATTTAGGCTGCGCAGATGGCCCATTTATCGTGGCGCAGAGGTGATAATCCACACTAAACTGCCGACTCAAGGTTGGTCGGCACAACGAGGAACCGTCAACCGGTCATGACTGTAAACGGGCTGTTATGACAGAGGACTATTTACTGAGGCTGATTTGGGTGGATCTTTGCATCGGAAAGCCACATTGTGACTAAGAATCTCTGAAATTACAGTTGATTCGCGCATGCATGTGAGAAAGAGATGTTGTGTCGATGAGAGAGTAGGTAAAACCTGGGTGCGCCTTTTAGGAAGCACACGCGCGCGCGCTCACATGCTAGCACGCCTCCTTCAGAAACGGCTGAGGAATTCGGTGCTGTGCGTTTGTTTTGACTGAAGGATGAAAAGCAGTGAGGTGAAATTGAACACGCTGCTACAGATCCCAGCTGTTTAGTTTAGTCCTGATATTCCGGCTGCTGGCAGCTCATCACTAAATGTAAAAGGAGGAGAGGGCCTGGTTTCCATTTACTCAAATGTCGATTCAAAACAATCCCCAAAATACCCTGCTGAGATGCTGTTGCCTGGGCTGTTTGTGTGTGGTGGAAAGCTTCCATAGACCATGTGAGCTCAAATGCACACATGGGGGGGGCTACCCATAAAACAGAATGACAAATGGGGTTTAGTAGATCAGCCCAGAAATGTTTGACCTCTCATATTCATATTTGACCTTAAATTCATGTTGGCACAATCTCAGCTCTGCTGTCTGGCTGTGTGTGTGTGTGTGTGTGTGTTGTGTAGTGAACTGATTTGACCTGTGATGTAACGGTTTGTCGATGCACAGCAAGCTTGCCTTTGTCAATGAAAAAATTATTTCTGGCTTACGATCATGGACAAATGGCACCTAATATAAGCTTTAAGTTCTGAACTGTAAGCGCTTCTCTAAAAGATCGAAATCGATGTTGTCCGCGTCGGTTAAAAGCGCGCGCAGTCAATCAGTGCGTCGCTCCAGGCCAGAGGTTTGCTGCACCCCTGGCTGATAGCAGCGATGCCTTTCAGAATAACACCCCGACCCGACCCTGACCCCGACCCCGACCCCGACCCTGACCCTGACAGGACCTTTCCTCCTCTTGCTCCATTGGCGTTAGCGGTTCGTACGGGGACAAGCCAGCTTGGCTACGACTGTTTATCAACATTGATGGAGTTTCCCATTAGATCCATGGCTCGCTTATATAAGATGCTTTGAAAAGGGGGAAAAGGGAAGGGCGATCCTTTTATATCTGTGTGTGTGTGTGTGTGTGTGTGTGTGTCTCCCCGGATTTTTACTCCAATCTGCCCACAGACAGTGATGGACTTCAGACACCCTGATGGACGCACGGTTCCTGTGGTGTTGCCAGAGCGGAGTCTGCTGGTGATGAAGGGCGAGAGCCGTTACCTTTGGACCCATGGGTGAGAGACAGAGAGACCGAGAGACAGAGAGACAGAGCCAGAGACAGACAGACGTGCATGCACACATTCAGGCATGTGCACACACTGGCTTTGCTTTGTGTGAAAGCTACACAGACAGACCTCTGTCTTTCGTTTGGGACAGTCCTTCTTTGGTACATCCCGCTATAAGAATCATGCCTGGATGGACCGTGTTAGTATAACTTTTATCTGACTACCATGACCAAGGTAATTTATTTTAATTTCACTTTTATTATATATTGATTTGTTTCATAGCAGACTCGCTAGTTTGGAGCGAGGTAACTCAAACAGTTCTCAAACTCGTAGACTTGGTCATTGATGAAGATGATTTGCATCTCTTCCTCAGTTCTACCCAGCCCTGTTTGAAAAGCATGTCCATCCCACTGATTGAGTAGGCTGACACTATTTATTTATTTGGTTATTTTTTTGAGATCTGGGATGGTAATCCTGAAACGCACACATTTCAAATCAGAAATAGAATTATTACATTGGCCAAGCTCTTTTGAGGACGTGTTCCTATTGAGGACTGCTGGTCTAGGTTATAGCATCAGTGCCATTTATGGGTTTCAGCCGAAGCCTATCCAAGCCCTTCAAAGTATTAGCGTTAGTCTGACTGTGATTTAAACAATGATTTCTGTACATTGGAGTTGTTCTTAACTTTACTGTTTGACCTGTTTATTAGAATCACCCCCAGAAAATCTGATGTGGTCCCTGCCTGTGATAATCAGGGGAGTGGAGTGGTGGCCCTTAACCCCTGTGACTTGACCTTGAGCAAACGAGGCACCAGGACGTCCTTCACCTTCCGGAAAGTGCGACACACGCCATGTGACTGCAGTGGGTTTTTCATCTGTCTCGTGTCGCTGTGTGAGGGGGAGAGCCGTGTCTGTCCCGTGTCGCTGTGTGAGGGGGAGAGCCGTGTCACTGTGTGAGGGGGAGAGCCGTGTCTGTCCCGTGTCGCTGTGTGAGGGGGAAAGCTGTGTCTGTCCCGTGTCGCTGTGTGAGGGGGAGAGCTGTGTCTGTCCCGTGTCGCTGTGTGAGGGGGAGAGCCGTGTCACTGTGTGAGGGGGAGAGCTGTGTATGTCTCGTGTCGCTGTGTGAGGGGGAGAGCTGTGTCAGTGCAGGGTGTCTGTC
>JAOVYW010024155.1:5415-18508 GCA_025775045.1 Hiodon tergisus | reverse complement strand
TCAAGCTTGCATGTTCTTCTGCGCACACTGTGTGAGAGGAGCCCATCCCGGCCAGGAGGTCCTGACTGGGACTTTCTGATGACCAGTTTCTCTCCCCAGTCGGCAGTCTTTTTTCGGGTAGCTCAAGCTTGCATGTTCTTCTGCGCACACTGTGTGAGAGGAGCCCATCCCGGCCAGGAGGTCCTGACTGGGACTTTCTCTCCCCAGTCCCTGCCTCCCGGTGCTCACGAAGGGATCCCCAGGTGCTCTGGTTTCCTCCCAGATTTGCAAGTTGGGTGTTTTGGTGATTGTTTTGGTGATTGTTTTGGTGCCAGTGCGTTTGTCTGTTAATGCACCGCGACTTTGAATCTGAAAATGTAACGTATAATGGTACATAATAGTAATAATAATAGTAATAATAATAATAATAATAATAATAATAATAATAATAATGACCTCATGCACAGAGGAGACGTTCTGTTTTGCGCCTTTATAAACAAAGTGGGTTGATAGAATTAGTAAGTAATGTGGATCAGAATTTCCTTAATTACAATTGTTTTTTCTGTGTAAGTAATGTGGATCTTAATACACATTTGTTACGAATGTGTAGTTACACAACAATGATTTATTTTTTATTTTTTATTTTTTAGCTATTACTAAATATCAAAATTTCTAAGGCTTATTTGTATTGCAGAAATGTGGTGTGGGATTAAATATAAAACGGGGTATGCACAGATATGGACTATGTCGTTTTTATGTTCATTAATTCAATGCCACACACTTAACAAAAGTTCAAACTCCACAGCCTTGTGTTTAGTTTGCAAGGATATGGTGCGATGTTGCCACAAAGTGCTGATCTAGGATCAGCTTTCTACTTCTCTCATGTTGCCAATTGTAAAAGGCAATGCTAATTTTTATAACACCATACTGGTGAGAAACGCCACAAAATGAATTCTAATAGTGAGAAAACAAATACTCATGTAATTTCTGTATTTGTATTTCTGTAATTGTCTGTAACTCTCCCACTCCACCTGAAGAACTGACTCAGATTCTCACCTGCACAGATTAGTTCCACCTGAAGAACTGACACTTGCGTGTGTAAGAATTTAATACCTCTGCATTATTTATTTTTCTGAAATGTATTTAATTTGATTGACCTCTTGTGTGCTGATAGGGAAAATATAGCAAACAGTTCGTCCTACCTGTAAATGTAGATATGGTATCTATGGAATCATTTCTTGCAACCTAATGCTGAAGACTCCATTACTGCATTAACTTTAGACTTGGAACTGAAAAACTGAGATAAGCAGAGTATGCATTTTAAAAAGCAATTTTTTAATATATTAAAATTTTGTTTGCAAGAGAAATATGCTTCACGCAGTCAAACATTTGTAATGTTAATCTTAAATCCCCGGGATGGCATACCCAGCGCAGAAATTCATTGTTCTCATAATTAGGCCCCCCCACGAAAATGAAATGCCCGTCCACTGATTTGCTTCTGCCGCCGGTTCTGCTGGATGGATGTCGGACTAGGTGACTGCCTGAATAGCCTATGCCTGGAGCCAGCCCTAATTAACTAGAATTCAAGAAACATTTCAAGTGCTTTAATTTGCTATGCTATTGATGCTGCGTCAAATCTACACATTTTACGCTGATCTTTGATTACCATGAAACATCAAATACTATTTCCCTTTACATAGGCTACTCAGTTATTCTCATTACCGAAATATTCACTCTTATTACCGCAACCTGCTTATCATTACCGAAATATGAAATCGTTTCATTATTATTACCTTAATTGCACCTTCGTTTAAACTTTCAATAATATAGGCCAACACTATGAGTTAAGCTGTTGTTGGAAAAATGTGGTAAGGTAAATAATTAAACATGAATTATCCCGAATGTTCCTATCGCATTCTTGAGGTATATTTCGGTAATGAGAAAATAAAATATATTAATAGTAAAGAATAAAGAATTCTGTTTGTCCATTACTATAGCTAGCATAGAGCTACTTATTATCATAGCAATTTTTAAAAACACGTGAAAAAAAAAAATCACATTTTCCACTCTTGTGCTTGTGAACGTTATTGCGGAAATGAGAAATTTAATTAAATTTTTATAAGCATTTATAATATTTTATAAGCAAAATAAGCATTAAAATTAATCATGAAATAGTCTCTTTGAAATCAACACATATAATGACTTTGACCCTACTAAGCATACCCCCGGGAAATTTTTTTTGGGTGAATATCTTTTAAAACTTTTTTTTTAAAACTCATAGTAGATCACTCTGAAATCACCCGTTTATGATCAAGATTTCCGTGACATTAACTGTCTAGATGGATTTAAATAATTTTGTTAAATTTTTAATTAAAAACCGAGAGCCAAGCGCTGCCGCAACCAAGGGAGGATAGCAACCATGATTAGCATAAACTTCGGTTCATTACTAATGCTCAAATTATCAAATGATTATTTTATCAGGGCAAAAACCAAATGTATTAATTTAGCTAGTCTGTTCTCCTTAGCGCACAGACTGGCCATTGGTTAATCTGCTAAATAGCAGGCTCTTCTCAAATTTACATGACCATTATAGCTAGACAAACAGTACATAGTTTTTAATGTAATATTTTAGACATGTTCACTATTATGAAAGAATTTATGCCTGTAAATGGTTTCTTAGTAATTCATTAAGTCAAGCTGACTTTTTTTATCTTCTTCAAGCAGCTGCATGTAAATGGAAATGCCCCTATATACTGGTTATGACTAATTATATGAAACTTAAATCAGCAGACAGACAAGGAATAAATTAGGAATGTCGTTTTCAGACCCATTCATCCACTTAATTGACTTCTGTTTCATCGCAGTTGTTCTTTCGATACCCCTTCCATTAAAATATGTAAATGTGTTTTCCAGGACCAGATTTAGTCAACACTAGTGTGACAACCGGTGGATGTCAGGCGCCAGCAGGCTTCCACTGTGTCCTGTCATTGGCAGATGTGTCGCACCCGCCGCTGTGTTCAGGCATGCCCCGGCATCCCAGCGGAGCCTGGTCTGATTAGTCTGTAACGCGCGTCGTACGGTGAATTCATTAGGGCTGCAGTCATGTGAGACGGCTGCTGGGCTTGTGCACCTGAGAGGTGAAGAGAGGTGCAGACGTGACTGCGTTAATCCGGTCTGGGACGGTACTTTTGGGGAGGGCCTGTGCAACACGATGAGCAGCCGGAGCAGGCAAAGGAACTGAACAAGCAATAAGAGGGCCGCGAGTCAGAATGCCAGAAGGGAAAGTGTGTTCATTATGGGATGGTTCGGTAAACCCTCTGCTTGGTACAAGCAGGTACTGTGTGAAACTATGTGAAACTATGTGCCGTGCAAATGGCTGCAGGCAAGGCATCTGATTAGTGAATAAGTATTGTAATCAGCGGGCTTAGCGGAATCTTCAGAATCACTTTAGAATTCCTGCGTGATGAAGTAAACCCTGTGCCTTTGTTTTACAGAGCCAAACGTCACTCAGATGGAGTTTAACGGGAAGAGAAACCAAAGAGACTGCAGGGGGCTCTGAGGGGGAACGCGATCCCGCCACCCCACCCTGGCCTTTGGACACGTACGTGGGGAGGGGTGGAGAGCCGGCGGTCCCTGGAACCTGTTATCGTTCACACTCCCATCCTGTACCACACAGACTCACAGGGACAGTGTGGTTCCACTGGGTGAAAATAGGCTGTCCATATTGGTGAGACGGGACTCTACTCTGTATTTTATTTCACTTGCCCTACTGTGTATCCAGGTTGGGATTAAAATGGTCATTAGAACTAGCGATAAGGTGTATTTATCAGTTCTTCACCAATGTTAGCAAGGTTTGGGGGTCCCATGAGCAGTATTGTAGCATAAACCGAAATTTGTGAAAATTTGTAATAATTTAAGAGGGCCAGAAGAGGGCCCCCACACTTTCAATGTTTAAGAAAAGACAGATTTTAATTAATTAATAATTAGTTACAGAATACTAATCTTCAAACAACGCCGCCTATAGATAGCTATACCAGCGTAGAAGAACTACAAGTTTAGAACTACAAGTTTAGAAAGTTTAAAATCTAATAATTATAAATATAAATATAGGCCATTTGAAAGGTGAATTTTTCCAAGTCCTGGAAACCTGCAATGTAGTGCAATGAAATGTGTTTAACTACTGATGTTTTGGACAAGTAATGTGTTGCATAAGCAGTTCTGATAGTCATAGCAATTGAAGAGGTCACAGTGATTGTGAATGTTTATCTGGTTGCCGTCTTGTAAAGCCATTATTTAAAACTCTAGCAGGGAGTCACCAAGAAAACTAGCCAATGTTTGTGTGTGACAGTGTATACTTGATTTATCAATGATTTATCAATGAACCCATTTAGATGACAAAAAAAGAGAGAAAAAATGGCTTTCAGACCCATTGCAGATTGTATTTTCAAATGCAAAGGAATGCAATTGCATTCAGGAGCCTGGTCTCGATTTAGTAGAATTTGTCCAGCGCACACTGAAGAAGCTTAAACGAACAAAGGCATCTTCGGTGATTTCAGAGTCCCTCTCAAACAGCAAAATATCAGAAGAACTAGTGATTGTGCATCCACTCTCGACAGCGGTCCTGGGCAGCGGTCGCTGGGCACTGCCTGGGGCTGTCAGTAAAGGCTGCTGTCCGACCGTATTCGCTGCCGCACAGAGTCAGACTCGCCGCAGGACCTCGTTCGGTCCTCGTCAGGAGAAGCGCCCGGTGGCAGTGACCGTGTTAATTGCCAGCCCCGAGCCGCAGTAAATGTGTTAGAGAGCCCGCTGCTCGGTCTGAATCACTGGGACAATATTTATCGGGGGCCTTCGTAGCAGCCATAGACCGCGAGAAGCTCTGAGAGGAGAAAGCTCTGGTCAGTCCCCGGATACTCACTGTAGCGCCATGGCAACATGACAAGCGAGGTCCACGGGTCTTAACGGAGGCTAATCAGACGGGTAGGTTGTTCTGCTCTTGTTATTTAAAAATAATTGACACAATCTGTTGACAATGCTCCCTTCCGATGACGACGTTCAGTGAGTTTAGCACAACTCGGAGACACAGCCCCAAAAGGAGGAGACACTTCACTGACGATTGTGTGAATGTTAAAATGATCAACCAGCATTAGGAGAAAAGGCTCAGAGAAGGCTCACAAACGTTACCCATATATTATATACTCATACGGCTCCCCTTGTGGAAGAATCCTGAGACATCCGTGGGGTGCTTGGATACATTAAAACGTATTTAACATCACAGTATTCCAAAAACAAACAAAAAATGTACCCTACAGAGGAAGTACTGCTAAGGCTAATAACACAGAGAGATGACCTTGGTAACAGACACGGTACAAGGCTGACTCTGACGCATCTACACTTTATTACCAGCAATGAAGCCAAGATGTGGAATCTGCTGTTAATACTACTTAAGCTACTTACAGGGAATAAGTGCAGCCCTGTTATTTGTCCTGAAGGTCCGGACTATGTCATAACTCTCAACGCAGAGAAACAGTGCTCCCACCGAGTTGAAATAATTGGCTTGGAAACGCATCACAGAGGTGCCAAATTGCAAGCTCTCCCCAAGAAACCCACAGCAGCAGCATCTACCCGGGAGGAGTAGGGATTTTTAAACGGCTGCTACAAAGGACATGTAATTGGCTGAAAGCAGGGGGAAATGGCAGAGATCAGACATGGTTAGGAAGACCTATGTCGTGTGGAGGGGTGCTCCTGGTGGTAATGAGCGGTATTGTAAACAGGGTCACGACCAAAGTCTCTTACGCAATACCATCAACTGGCTGTCCAAAAGCAAGTTCGCAGTAACAAACTTTTTTTTTCCCAGATGGTAAAATCGCCCGGCTTAAAACGATGTCTTGGATCGATAGAAAAGCGATTTGTCACACTCGGTTTCGGATTCTGGGAATATGTGATAAGCTATAATGAAACCGATCCTCTTCTGGTAGCATGTTCTCCAACCCAGAGGGAAGACCAGTATTAGTGACAGGATTTTGACTGCTAGCTGCGTTGTATTCCTCACACGGGACACATTGGGTTTCCTCCGGACAAAAACCGACGCACCTTGTGATAACAATAGCTTTACTCACAGCTACCCTATGTCTTCACCCTGTCTTAGGAAATTGTGAGTGAGTAAGACTTAGAGCTTATACATTTATTACCGGTAGGACGTCCTGTGTATTTGAAATGTCTGCCTTTAGTGTCGTCAGGAGTTTGTTTTTGTGACTTTACGGCGAGTGAATTGATATTTTCCGTTGTTTTGCAGCAGGAACGGGAGTTAAAATTTATTTAGTGCAATTGTAACAGTTGCCTTACAGTGAATCGACAGCGGAACACCATAGCTTCGTAGTAGCTGATCCTACAGTCCAGGCGTGACACTGAAACACATCGGAAGTTGTCTATGTTTCACCACTGGGTAGAATGTGAGGTTTGAGTTGCGTTGTGATTGCACTTGTAAACTTTGTATTGTTATTTTCTATATGTAGAAATAAAGATCTATCTTTTCCAGTGTGTCTAAATGCCTCCCAGTGCTGCGTTTTATTACTTCAGTGACTACAATTCACCTTTGGAACCCTTTGCAAATCTAAACTGCAAATTGTTTTAAGTATGCTCTGAGGCGAAACATCTGTTTCAGAAATGAAACAATGCAATCATCACAACGACAGTACCATATGCCCATTGCCCTGAAGTATTGTGAAAGAAACTTTCCATTCATTCATTTTCCATGTCAGTTTACGGAGCAGGCACGGGTCACGAGGCGGGGGAGACCGAGGATGGGAAGACAGCCCATGGCATAGCAGGTCACACCCAAGTTCTGCTGTCGCCAAACCACCTAACCCCAGTCTTTGGACCGTGTAGAGACACCAGAGCACCCAGAGGAAACCCATATGAAAAACCAACGTTAACCCCTGAGCGTTTATCAGGCCCGTGTTGATCACACTCAGTGGTTTTTCTACCAGTGTATGTGCTGCATATTTAAAGACAAGGCAACCACAGGATCTAGTAAACCAACAATCGCAGAGAGACTTCAAAAACGTGAAAATAAATTTAGTCCCAAATTAAGCTGTGTAGGGCTAATCCTTGTCCTTGAGAATCCACTCTGTTTGCAGTTATGTCAAAGTCCCCCATATTAAATATGCTTTTTTGCTGCGAGTTATGAAGCAACCATATTTCATTTAATTTTTATACTTCTCGAGCATACTTCTTTTTAAATTAGGTGTTTAATTAATCATCTAAAATAAATCTAAGATGAACGTATTAATTTCTGATTACTAACACATGATTATATGATGATATTTGTGCCAAAATATTTACAACAGGCATGTCTCAAAAAATCCAGGACCCTTGTCCAAAAAGGACTGAGTGGTCCAAGAGCAATCGGGGTCAGGGACATAGGGGATGTGAACAATTTATTTGGCATTTCTAATAACACACTAAACAATACAGCAACACTCAACAAAACTGCCCATGTTGGTGAAAACCCCCCCAAAAAAACATATTTTTCAAAGAATTAGGTAATAATCCAAAACCAATTTACATCCACCAAAACAGACTTTTCAATATAGCACTGTTGGCACTCTTTAGATTGGTCTTTGATTGTTGGCACTTGAGTATGGTTATAATAAGAGGAACCACACTCATGTCTTTAGGGTGGGTGTGCCCCAAAAGAAACGCCTTTCAGAATTATTGTTCCTCTCCACACTAGTCTGGCCACACCTTTTTATGCCCCGCCTTCCTCTGATTGCCCACACACGTTGCCGGGCTCCACCAGAGGAAACCAGAGGAAGGCGGTGTCCGGGGTGCTGCAGCCTGGTCAGGTAACTGGCCCTGGGTTGCTGTCCAGGGTGCTACACCAAATGCAGCTGTGTTTCGGGTGCCTGGTTGGCCATTTCCAGGTTGACTTGCCCTGCCGGCCTCACACAGCTCCACACAAACAGTGTGTTGTTTGGTTAAGACTGAATGTCATTGCACTTATGTAATCAATGGAAAAATGTAATAATTTACTTATCGTGTGAAATTATCGTACTGGATATCATGAGATTCTCGGCCAAAGGCAGCCTGGGCGCAGCATCACCAAATGACCCATGCTTCCAACAGGGGGCTTTAGGATTGTTACAGTATTTTAATAGATCCATATATCCATCTACTGAATAATACATTTTTGATAATACATCAACCTGGATGAAAAGAAAATGTTAAAATGTTATTTTTCTTTTTGTTAATGTTCTTTTTGGGATTTATGATGAGATTGTGTAATCCCTCTTTTGGGCTGTTTTCACACCGCCTAACAATCCCACCCCTCCTGATAGAGAAAATGTACTATGAGTATACACCCCTTATGAGTAAACTGCCTGTATGAGTATACAGCCTGGCATTACGCAATATTATTGAAAAAGGCTGTTGCTTGATTCAGGCCTGAATTCCAGGGCTAACTAGTTCCCTGGCTTCAAACAACGTTGGTCATTTTTCCACACAATCCCCTGTATAAAGCGAAGCGTAGAACTCTAAATGTGTTTCACCCAGATGAGCCTCCCATCATCCTTTAATGATCTGATTCTCTATTCGCCCCGGAATTCCAGGGAATACCAGAGGCTTCAACTTCCCTAATGTACCAGGGACAAAGTTGCTCTAATGTGCAGAGTGTAAGGTGCCTCGATGATGCACTGAGGTGAAGACCTCGGCAGACAGCAGATTCATGATAAACTCAATAGCCTGGGCTGATGGGCTTGAGGCTGAGTAACTGAGAACAACTAATGCAGGTATAATTAGGTTTCTCCCCCACGCAGTATAACAGCTATATTCCTCGATGGGCAAGAGCTGATTGTCATGTTCACGGTATACATTTACCACAGAAGGGGTTCACTCTGTCTTCAGGTCGTTTGAGATTGAGATTTCTTGTTTCGTTAGTGGTTTTTTGTTGTTGTTTGTTTTTATTCTCAGAGGAGATTTCCTCTTGAAATAAATTTATGGGCAAAAATTCCAGCAGACACACTCCAAAATCTTGTAGAAAGCCTTCCCAGAAGAGTGGAAGCTGTTACAGCTCCAAAGGGGGGACCAACTCGACATTAATGCCTATATTAATGCCTATGGATTAAGAATGGGATGTCATAAAAGCTCCTGTAGGTGTACATTTCCCTTGATTTGCCTGATTCCTCATTTCCTCCACACCGCTTCAGATATGTAAACAAACAGATAGAGAGCCAGGGAGCTGAATACCCCCATCCGTCATCATGCAAATTCACTCCTTTGTGTCCGGCTCCCACAACATCCGAGGACCAAGGCAACAAATCACCTCTGCTCTGCTCATCCATTAAAGCCCAGCCATTACCCTCCATCACCGGGCCTAGTGAGCTGGAGAGAACTCTATCCTTCCGTTGCATTAAGTCGACTTAAATCAATTAAACGTTGGAACTAATGCATGCTTATTTATTATTCAATAAAACCAATTTTGCGGCCTACTCCCTTCATTAACCCCGGCTGTTGATGTTGCCCGTAATCGCATCCTGGGTCAGAAAGAGAGGTGTCTGCCCCAGCTTGAGGTGAGTGGGATCTGGGAGAATGATTCACCATGCTCACCATCTCAGCCATTTATCAAGCGTTATAACTACATCTCCCCGGAGTTTAATTCATCCAGTGGAAAAGCCGCTATTTATTCTCATGTCGCCGCTCATCGGCTCCCTCTGCTGTGCAAATGAGCGGAATGAGCGGCCTCGGCCAATCGTGTATAATCAAGTTAGGAAGTGCTCTGCAGCTCACCTCATTGGCAGCCTCATCCATTCCTTCCTTGGTAAGTGATGCTGGTGCAAAGACCATTTCCATTATACAATGGAAAACCCTGCAGTTGAGCTCCACCCACATCACCGAGACACGCGCGGCGCCGGAGCTCCACCCACATCACCGAGACAGGCGCGGCGCCGGAGCTCCACCCACATCACCGAGACACGCGCGGCGCCGGAGCTCCACCCACATCACCGAGACAGGCACGGCGCCGGAGCTCCACCCACATCACCGAGACACGCGCGGCGCCGGAGCTCCACCCACATCACCGAGACACGCGCAGCGCCGGAGCTCCACCCACATCACCGAGACGCTCCTCCTTCATCCGAGCTCTAGCCACGAACCAAAGGCTCCTCCTCGGGGTGACCTGGACCACCGAGACACAAGGAGAAGGAAAAGACAGTCACCTCAACCTCACACCAAACCCTCGCACAAGTCTGAAACAGAGTCACCTCAACCTCACACCAAACCTTCGCACAAGTCTGAAACAGTCACCTCAACCTCACACCAAACTCTCGCACAAGTCTGAAACAGAGTCACCTCAACCTCACACCAAACTCTCGCACAAGTCTGAAACAGAGTCACCTCAACCTCACACCAAACACTCACACAAACCTGAAACAGAGTCAACTCAGCCTAACTCACACTTGCTTCAACCACTCAAAAAGGGATAACAATCAGTTCTGCTCGTTATTATTTATGCTACCTGACAACAGACTGATTAATGGCTCTTTTGTCATACTCAGAGTAAACACTCAGGCAAACTCTATTCACAGGAGCTGCTGGTTTTGAGTTGTTTATTTAAAGCATTGCAGTCAAATAATCCAGATTACAGCGTTCATTTCATGGCACTGTTAAAAGAGGCAGGTGTTGAGTTGGGGTTTTATCTGCCTGTTGTGTATATCACTTTTTTCCAGGTGCACAATAAAACAATCCACATAGATTCAGTTTTATATTTAGGAATGCATAACATAGTTTTTGAGTTTGAAAATGAAGAGGAAAAAACGGTTTCTTTTTAAATGTAGTTTCAGATAGAGCTGGAACTGACAGACGCTCTGGCTAAACCTGGCAATGCCACTGAATTGAGGGCGAGCAGCTGAAACACTGACACTGTTATTGACAAATGGCCACAGTGGGCAGAGCACTCATTAATCACGCCCAGGCTGCTGACAGACTGGAAACACGTCATTTCTCAGCATTAGGGCCAGGACACCTGGCCGAACATGCCCCGTTACAGCATCCCCCAGGGATCTCAAAGGAGCTTAGCGTGACAGGGGTCCCATTGCTGAGCACAGGATCGCGTGTCACCAGAATAATTAAGCCGTCTCGATGGAAACGGAATGGAGAGGCAAATACGTTCAGGTTTGATCATTCTATTTTTTTTTTTACTTTAAAAAAAACAAACAGAATCCTTATTGAGAATGGGCGGAACTCGTATAGAGACGTTCTTTGTCATCTCCTTGCAGAATGCTGACCCCAGGTGAAAATGCACTTTAATGATTTCCACAAAGATGATTATCTTCCTGAAAACTGCCCAGGATGAGGTGACCCAGGACAATATTTCTGAAATGACATTTGAGAAAACAGCATGTTAGGAGTGCAAACTTGGAGGGAATGATAAACTAGACCAAGTTATTTTTTTTAAAGCAGCGATCCTAGGAGTGTCTCCCTGAGTTCTGCTGAGCTACAGAAGCTTGGAGAGATGAAACGCCAGCACAAAACCTTGCGTGGGAAATCCGGTCTTCCGAAAAACGCCTCTTTCATTCCCTCCGGGGATTTGAGCGCCCTGGACCTGCTCTGGCGGGGTCACTGAAGCTGCTGTAGACTTGTGCTTTAGACCGTGACCGTGAGCTGACCGTGAGTTGACCGTGAGCCGACCAGACCAGAGTGTGACAGCGCGAGTGATGTGGGGAAGACGGCTGTGGAAAGGATTCTCTCATCGCCTGTCCAACCCTTCAGCCTTTCGGTGTGTTGCATGTGTTCAATGTGTTAGAAGGAATATTTATAGCACAAGCCAAGAGGCAGAGACACCTTTATCAGCCATACTGGGTGTTATCTGTGGGTGTTTCATCCTGACCTCCTGGTTCTGCTTCCAGTCAATGATCAAAACAGCCCCCCGGTTCGCATCTGACGAATTCTGATAGTGGTACCAAATTATCGACACAGGAACACCTGCCTGTGGTCAAACTTCACAAGGAAGAGGGCCAACTCCCCATTCCCCAGGCAGTATCCCAGCAGCCTTTTTGCTGTTATCTGTCCGCCTGCGACTGATTTTTCACCCGGAACAGCGGGTGTGGGGAGGGTTTTCCAAAAAAGTTAACTAATCAATAGGCGATGTGGAAGTAAAAAAGACACAAACTCAGCAGGCTTTGGGACCCGGGTGGGCTCCACTGAAGGCGCTCGACAGGTCAGGTAGACTAAGCTTCCGTAATTATTATTACTATTATTGATTTTACAATACAAAGCACTTTTCTTTTGGGGATGTACGTTTGACTGGGTTAATGTGTAGTGCTGGCATTTTCTTCCTCACTCCACAGATTTCACAGTAAAGGCCTTTTAGTATGTTCAGCTCCATAGAAAATCGAATGCAAACTATTTTAAAATAACTGTT
The DNA here is from genome assembly GCA_025775045.1 of Hiodon tergisus. Classification (NCBI taxonomy): domain Eukaryota; kingdom Metazoa; phylum Chordata; class Actinopteri; order Hiodontiformes; family Hiodontidae; genus Hiodon; species Hiodon tergisus. The sequence goes on along the minus strand of JAOVYW010024155.1, from coordinate 6,114 downwards.
TTAAAAGTGTAAAATGAAAGGTCGGTATGCATTCAAACTTTTCCTAGACAATTATCACCCAGGATGTTAATGTAATTTCTCTCTGGTCCACGTTTTGGCATCATAGTATATCCTGGAGTCACTCTGAACAAGACCGAGGCCTTTAGCTGTGCGACAGGAGCACAGAGTCACTCTGAACAACACAGAGGCCTTTAGCTGTGCGACAGGAGCACAGAGTCACTCTTACCGAGACAGAGGCCTTTAGCTGTGCGACAGGAGCACAGAGTCACTCTGAACAAGACCGAGGCCTTTAGCTGTGCGACAGGAGCACAGAGTCACTCTGAACAAGACCGAGGCCTTTAGCTGTGTGACAAGAGCACAGAGTCACTCTGAACAACACCGAGGCCTTTAGCTGTGTGACAGGAACACAGAGTGTCTCTGAACAAGACCGAGGCCTTTAGCTGTGTGACAGGAGCACAGAGTCCCTCTTACCGAGACAGAGGCCTTTAGCTGTGTGACAGGAGCACAGAGTCACTCTTACCGAGACAGAGGCCTTTAGCTGTGCGACAGGAGCACAGAGTCACTCTTACCGAGACAGAGGCCTTTAGCTGTGCGACAGGAGCACAGAGTCACTCTGAACAACACCGAGGCCTTTAGCTGTGCGACAGGAGCACAGAGTCATTCTGAACAAGACCGAGGCCTTTAGCTGACAGGTCACAG
>JAOVYW010024144.1:0-31758 GCA_025775045.1 Hiodon tergisus | reverse complement strand
AACATTGCACTAAAGTCTGTAATGTAACAAAATAGGTAAAAAGCCAAGGGGGGTGAATACTTTTGCAAGGCACTGTAAAAGAAAAACATTCAGGCTAAACAAACAAAAGCCTAACTCCTCTAACGGACCATTACGAAACATTATCCTATGATTTTTATACTGCACAATCTTCAATTTTGGGGTTGGATGGATGTTTCTAAATCAGATTTCAGTTAACAAGGTCATATTTTTGGCTGGACAATATTTAATCAGGACTGCGTTCATCTTTATGCATCTCCTTTAAATGTGACTTTATATTTTACATATTGTGGTATTATAAAATCCTAAGAACAAGGCGATGTTTAACAACTTTGATATCGTATCGGACAACTGATACGGAGTGCAGTTCCTTGATGCTTTCCACTGGCTTTGATTAGACATGCGTGCGGTGTGTTGCGGTTTTCAATCTGAAGTGTCAACAGTCTGGGCACAGGTGTGGAGGCTGTTCACGCTCCAGGGGCGTTTACCTCCCAACAATCCTGCAGTTGTGTTTCAGTACATCAAGGCTCAGTCTGGCGAAGGAAACACGGCTGATGAAATGTAATCTCTGGTATTGCTCAGACAATATTGCCTCTTGTGGTTTCTCATTGCCGAGCAGGAGCAACGAATGCAATTATTCTGCTCTTCTGTCACCCTCCCTTTCCAGGCTGCTGGTAATTTGATTTTGAGTTGCTTCTCTTCGTCTTCGGCTTTATTTGTATCATTGTGGAACCAGACATAAATCAGATAAACACTCTGTATCTTGTTAGTGATCTTTTGATGGATTTTGCGCCAGTGCCATTTCAACAGAAAGTTTATTTATTTCTCTGAATGCTGATGCTGCAGAAGGTCACGCTTCTGCGATGTGATGTCTGAATCACCAGCTGTGTGCTGTACAGTTCTGTTTTTATTGGTAATGGGGGAAATATAGTATAGAAAGTGGAGTAAGAGACTCTGGGTATCAAAACTATATGGGTACAGAGAGTATTGAAAAACCTAACGGGAGGAGTTTTTTAGTCGTTTAAAGTTTGCCTTTTTGTTTCACTAACGTTTAAGGACTTAGTTAAGGACTTTTCAATAGCTGTGCCTCTCCTGTGATTTATGCTTCACAAGACAATTGTAATGTAGCACATCATATACCCGGTCTGTGAGTGGTCAGGCACAGATGTACAAAGTGCCAGTTTACGGCCTTTATGGTCAAGGAGAAATTTATAAAAGCACAAAAACCTACAAACAAAGCACCCTTTCAGGGACAGCAAAAAAAATTTAATTGCCGACAACCGAAAAACAGACTTCTCCGCCTCCTAAAAACTATCCAACGTGCCCTGCAGTCTCTCTTGGAAGTCTTAGACTGGAGTGGTTTCACACCCCTTCCCAGAATGTCACCCCCCACCTCCCCCAGGTAAGAAAATTCCAGAGTATCAGACTCAACTCTACAGTAGAAGCTCTTTACGAGGAACACCAGACAGACCTGTTAGAGTGATATGAAAAATAAAAAAGAAGGCCCTGAAGACAGAGATACAAAAATTGGAATTAGACTAAAACATCTGGGTGAGTGAGGCAGGTCTTTACGTCTGTCACAATTTGGGATAGATTATTGCTATATAGTTTTTGAGAACCTGAAAGAGGATTTGAGAGAGATGATGAGCACAAATATAGAGCAAATTAACTTAATTAGCTAATAATTTTAATGTTTTTGCCCAAATTTGGATACACAGACTGTGGTAATGCATTTCAGCTCAACTTTCCAATCCTGTCCCCACACTCTAATCTGATTGCCATTGAACCACCCGTCTCATTTACAATGTACAGGCTACACAGCTTGCATGAAAGGTTCAGTGCCAATTGGAGGAGAGGCCCATCCCTCTCCTCGGCACTCCAGACCTGCTGGTGCCCTTGACGCAGGAAGGAGACGCTCGATACCGACGAGCCAAGAGAATCCCTCCGATTTCCCACCGATCTCAGCCAAGGCAGTTCTCTGCCAACTGTGCACTACTGCTGTGCTCATCCAGTGAGAAACAAAAAAATGACATGAGCTGGATTAGAACCAGCACGTAGAACCAGCGCCAGTGATGATGCTAATGAGTGGTTAATGGGAATGGGTGAGACTGGTGATAATATATGGGTCCAACACCTGAGAGGAATTAACAACAGGGTTTGGCTAAAATGAGGAGTTAAAAGACCTAGCAAAGTGCAGATCACAGAGGTGACAATGAATTGCCAGGCTTGATGCTGGCGCACTATCCTAGTCTACTTTAAATGACAAAGTTGCCAGATTTGCTAGAATCATATTAATTAACCATTGGGGTACATTTGTTTGTAAGGTAAATGCTTAAAAATATGTTTAATTTTGGTTTTCCCCAATGTGGGCAATTTATTTGCATTTTTTCCTGTTTTTGTTTAGTTCTTGTTTTGTTATGAAAAATGCAGCATAAATGGTGCAACCCCCCCGCCCCCCCGAGAAAGCTTGAAGTTAATATTTTCCCCATTACATTTGGGTTGAGTAAGGAGGGCAAACTGAAACGCAATCCAGAGGGTCTTTATACTTTGTTAGCAAGTTGAGAGATGGACAGAGTGTGAGATTGAAATGATTCCGAAAATACAAAGCAACATTTCTTGCAAAGAAATACACAGGGAAGCCAGAAGGTCGGGATAATATTCTACTTTGCACTGTTTTCATGCCCATCCATGATCTCCATAATAGGCAGTTTGTATATTTAGTCATTTACCTGATGCTCTTATCCAGAGCAACCCTCATACGTCTTTATAATTATTTAAGAGATGGGAAATAGATTTTAAAATAAAACTTTAATAGAATAATTTTTTATAACTTTTTATTTTGGCATTTAGTTTACCACTTATCAGACCACATACTCAAATTTGGTATGAAGACCAGAGATCAGCACAAAAATGTAAGTAGTTTGTTAATTATTAGTAAGTTATTTTTTCATTATGCTCATTCTTAGATCAAATTATTTGATTGTCAGTATTTGTCAAAATATATAAAAAAAACTAAACAATTGACAGATTAGGGGAAACGGCTTACTGTTGATCTAATTTGAGAATTTACTAATTTACTAATTTGAGATTTTCCATTGTTTGTTCTTATCTAAAAGAAGCAGAGCTTCACAGAGGGTTTGGCTGAACTGTAAAATTGTATTCCCAAGCCACTGGGGCAGGTTCAGATGGAGAACTTCTAGACAGTTGGGAACAAGAAAGAATATTTGGAGAAGAAGTTCTAGGAGGGGAGTGATCTGTGCGTGGTCAATGACTGAAATCCCTGGGTTTCTGGGAGTGGGTGCTGCCATAGCGATATCACAGATGAACCACAAACCCACTGATGGGTAACGCAACACACGTCTGCTTGTCACCCTGGATAGCGGTCGGCTGTGGAAGAACAACCACCATAGGCGTAGCACAATGAACAGTGAATGCACAACATCCACGGGTGCAGCACTATAGGCAGCTGTGTATAAAAATAGGAGAGACTGTGAGTATAGAAAGGGAGAGACTGAATATAAATGGGAGAGACTGTGGGTATAGAATGTATATGGGTACAGAGAGTTTAGAAACTGCTTTTTTGTGCGCAAGCAATATATTCCACATTACAGGGTATTTTAGCCACTTTGAATTCAAACTGGGCTGTACACCCATTTTGTCTGTCATTCTTCAGGAAGATCTAGTTCTATAAGCTGAGGAGAAAAGCTCAATTCCATTTTAGAGCCCAAAATAAACAAAGACGAGGAACAGGGAAGCTGGTGAAGCAAACAAAATAATAAGTAAAGCCTGCTCATCTTCATCCACTAACCTCATTAGCTGCTACCTCTGAAATGGGTAACATGCTTCATTCATTCTACTCACTGTACTTTCTTATGTAGAATATGAAGGGGGGAAAATAGTAATAGTAATACGTTTGCTGAAATTAATATGAACGCAGTATTTAGATCTGCAGTTCAGTGACATATAAGAAAGGGTGGGTAATCTAATTCAGTTGCAATCAGTTACAGGTCTTTTCAATGAAACAAGTGTCTCCTGGGCAAAGCTCGGGGGTTTACAATTCATTTCTTTTCCACCCATCTTTTATTTTATGTAAACAAATGCTCCATATGGGAGCCATTCCTGCATATTTCAGCGAGGGGCTTCTATTAGTCCGGGTGCAGGCAACATGTTTATTGTTATTTTAGTGTTACTTTTTTTCATTAAACTTAGATTTGTCTGACTCTGCCTGTGATATCACAGCTACACTTTGGCTTGGAGACTATGAGCAGTATTTTTTAATGTGTAAAACCTACATGGAGAAAAATACATTGTCTTCCTTTAATTCAATTAGAAAAGAAATCCTCTTTCTCAAATTCTATAACCACACTTATACTTGGAAATACTGGGTGTGATGCCAAAAAATCTGCATAGCCCAAATCCTGCCATGCCAATTACACAATTAGCATCAGTGAATAATTATCTCACAGAATGTGGTGACGAGATACTGCACAGTGTCTGCATGCAAAGTGTCTGCACGTCGTCTATAACAGCTCAATATCTAACTCCAGATCTCTTGCTCTATAGTCACTGGACTTTGGCTTCACGTCCTGACTGGGACCAAATCAAAGCTTTAACAACCCGCCAATCGCAATTTAATAGTGTTTTCTTTTTATGAGTAGAAGAAATAAGATACTTACAAAAAAATTAAACGCTATTGAATACAATTATATTAAATGCGATTAGCGGGATATCAAAGTTTTGATTCGGTCCCAGCCTTTGTATTCAGCCAGTGCTGACACATTTAGGCTTGATAATTCCAATTCACCACAGCTGCACAATTATCAAACACAACCAAATGTTTTCTCAATTCCTTAAATGCTTGTGGCTGCTGTCAAAAATAATTAAATTCCATGTTTGGCGTTTAGGAAAACGTACAGCACTTGGCTTTAGAAATGGTGTTGAGAACGTCATTGTGAAGATCAATCCTGTGGGGTGTGATTACATCAGGATCAGTTTTGCTGGCAGTACAGCCCGCTCTTCCAGTTTTCATCACTTTGCCCAACACAGTTGTGCAAACCCCAGAAAGACTCCTGACACTGTTTAAATGCTCCTTATATCTCCTTGATGCCATATAATGGACTGTTAAGAAATTATTCCTGTTGGTAGCAGAGATGTTGGATAAAATATGCGCAGGTAGACCGGAAATGTGAGAATCCCCTTGTATTTCAGAAGCGACTGCTTGAGGATGTAGATTTGACCACCCCACAGGATTTTGTAACCTTGAATTGTCTTGAATATTGGACAAATCTTACTAAGGTGTATGCACATTGCATGCTCGGTATAGGAAAACCTAAAAAAATAATAAAAACCTCTCTTGTCTGTTATTTCGACCACCATCATGCTTTGCCAATTACAGAATAGCCAACAGCGGTGGAAGTCCTGACACTTTTAACACGTTTGCGCCGATTCATTTGCTGGAGTCTTAAAATAACAAAAAAATGATGTAAATGTTATCACAACCCTGGCAGTATCTGCAGGCTAAAAATGTAATACCTGAGTATTGCATCAAACATTTACATAGTTAGGTAATGCCGTTCCAAGCCGCCGATCAACTAAAGTGTCTTCTAATGTTTATGTGGCTTCTGTTTGGTTTTGTTGGACCTGAGTTCGTATCATGAGGCCCCAGGAACGGGCAAACAGGTAAACCCAAGAGCAGCTTTAGGAGGGCTGGTCATACAGGCACAAACCCGATCCTGGCAGGACACGGTTTCCGAGGCATGGCAAAGAGGTGTGGTCAAAATAAACTTTATTGTCAGGCAGGTATTTAAACAAAACTCACATGAAAACAGGACAATACTTCACGATGACCAAACATCAGTGACGGAGTTATAAGGAAAGTGAGGAGGTACAGGGTGAATGGGAGCAGACGATCGACGGGTAGCCAAAATGGAAGTTGAAATGCTGGGGACCTTAGAGCGCTCAGTGCCAGGAGACTTGGGGTGCTCAGAGGCACTCAGGTCATGGGGCCAGGAGACTTGGGGTGCTCGGAGGTGCTTGGGGCTGAGAGACTTGGGGCGCTCGGAGCTCGGGCCCAGGGGACTTGGGGGCACTCTGGGCTCAGAATCCGGAGGACTAGGGGCGCTCGGGCCCCGGAGACTTGGGGCGCTCGGAGCAGGAAACTCGGGGAATCTTGCAGAGCCGGAAACTCAAGGTGAGCTGCTGGGTCCATTAGGGGGTGAGGTATTCAGTCACGAGGCCCCAAGAACGGGCAAGTAGGTAAACCCAAGAGAAGCTCCAGGAGGGCTGGTCTAACAGGCATAGCCCAGATGCATGGGAAAGAGATGTAGTCGCTGTCCAAAATTTACTTTATTGACATGCAGGTATTAAAAAATGGCAAATGGGAGCACATGGGTGTGAGGAATGTTAAGTGAATGATTAGATGATTAATTGACAGGATCCAGAAATAGAGACGAAAAACAAAGGGTGAAGGCAAACTGTGACTCCATTGAGACCATGCTTTAATTTAATACAGCACCTGCCTTCTCTTTCACATTTGTTGTGACTGGGCAGGCGTTTTGTTACAGGTAAGTAAACTGTTAATATCTGCCTGATTCTATATGATTCTGGACCATCTTTGTTGCACATTTGACAAATCCTTCATCCCATGAACGAACTGATATGATGCTGAACAAAGGGCAGGTTTACTAAACAAATGAAAGAAAGATGTTTGCGGTTTGACCCATCTTAATGACTGAACACTTACTTCTCAGTTCTTTATTCTCTGATTTGGATGGTATGTGAAACCCCTTTAGCAGTACACTTTGTAGGGTCCAGCAGCAAAATATTAATCCACTGCATGAATAAGTAAAAACATATTTTTGCACATTTAGCAGATTTAGACGCCATCTTATTAATTTCACAGTATTGCATTTTATCCTGCTCTATACTCGTTTTATCACGTATGTAAACTGGTTGAGTTAAACAGTTCAGTCTTCTTAGCTGAATTTCAGGACAAAAAGAACGTCACCATGGCAAGTTCTGACTATTGTCATGGCCTGATTTTCCCAGACAGACAGAGAGCCAATGCAGCCCCAATCCTGGGAGATGCTTGTCAAATCAGGGAGAATTTCAATCAAGATGAGTGATTTGTCCATTCTACCCATTACTTTCAGAATTGCCTAGTTAGCAATCCAAGCCTGATGTGATGAAAAAGCAATTTTGAGAAAATATCAAATATAGCAGCCTACTCATTTTGTCCACTTAATGGTAGTTTTTTTGAGAACATTACCCCAATTTACTCTGTCACAGGAAGAACTGGGGTCAGATGATGTATTTTGACACTCCAAGTGGATATCAAGTGTTATAGAATGGGCGTTCTAATCTGAGATTGGATGTAAATTTACTTCTGTTGTGGTAGGCACACAAAATAACATGTGCCTGTTTGCTCCACAGCTGGAAGCGCTCCAAAACAGAGGTAAATGCATATAATTATATTGTTAAGATCATTTCTTCTGTGACGTAAAAAGACATAAAAAATATCAGAGGTCAAAAAATCTGATGAATCAGTACTTTCTTTGTTAATATGGTTAAGAGGCTATCCATCCATCCAGGCTATCATCCCTTTTCAGTACATTGAGAATATGCTCAGCCTGGCGGAGATTTGAGAATTGAGATTTGTGATTTGTTACTAGTATGTTAGGTAGTCGGTAGTTGCTTCGTTACTAAGTTCGCTCAAAAGATCCTTGTGTGTTGTCTCAGTAATCGTGGCTGTGTTCGTGGCGCTCGTTTGTTTGTATTTTAAATCGCCAGTTGTTATTTGTTCCTTGTACACGGTATAGTATTTTTGGTTATTTTTTGTCCCATGTACACGGTACAAAGTATAAGTTTATTTTTGTTTATACGCACAGGAGCAAGGGGATAGGTAAGCCACCCTTGGGTATACATTTCATCACGTAGTATACCTGTGTATACAAACATTAGGTTAGGAATGGGTGCCATCCCATGTATTGCATTAGTTAGTTTTTGGTTAGGCAGTTTAGTTCTTTTTATTACTTGTTTTGCTTTGGCACCGTTCTCCGTTTCCTTGTTTTTCCTGTGTCGTTCAATTGTTAATAAATATTATTCATTGCACATTCAGTCACTTGTTTGGTTCAGTTTGTATTACAACACACAACTCCCTCTTGCACTTGGCAGTGTTAGGCCCTTCCTTACCCCTATAGTAAAATTACCACCTGAAGGGTCATAACACATGGATTTTTGGTGGGGAATAGGAAAGAGAGAGAAGGTGAATAAGTAAAATACTGAAGCATGTTTCTGTTCTTCAAGTCTTATTTTTTCCAATGCACCACAGGCCTGACGTTATCTGCGTACAATAGAATTTAATTCATTGTGGATTCATGAGTGAATTGATTTGGAACTGAGAGCAGGTCATTTTACCTGGAACTCTGCTATTGCCACATACTTTATATAACGCCATTTAACGGTCATTTATGTGAGCATCTGTTGTTTATGTGAGTATATCATCAGCAGAAAATCATTGCATCTTGGGCGCCCAAAAATGAGGGATAATTCTATTATTCCAAAAAATATATATAAAATAATCTTTTCAGTTTTGCCTGACCTCATCCTACTACTGTTATAATAAAATATAATAGTATTCTCTCATTTCATTTTGTATTTTATATATTGAAATGCAATTGATTACTATTCCCAAAAGGATTTTCTTTAGTAGCAATCAAGCATGATTAACTGTTCAAATTTGGGTTTTGTATTTGTTTAGGGCTTATAGCTTATTAATATAGAATAGCAGACACAAATGATGACAAAACATGTCAATAAGTACAATCATATAAGCAAAATAAATTTGAATATTCAAAATCAGTATCCACTTCCTTCTGAATCTCCTAAAATAAATAAAGTGATACTATGTCCAGAGTAGCGAGGCCTCAAAGTAAGTGGACATCAAAAAAGTCAGAATATAAATATGACAAAGGTGTAAAAAGTCTCCCCCTCACAGTCCTTTGTATAAACCTCACTCTTCAGCACCAAGGACAGGACTATGTATCCCCCTCGCTGTTCAACACAATGAACAGACCTATTTATCTGCCTATCTTTTCGGCACCATGGGCAGGATTATGTATTGCCCTCCCTGTTCAGCACCATGAAGAGTCCTATGTATTGCCTGGACTTTACAACACCATGGATAGGACTATGGATCCCTCTCACTGTTCAGCACCATTAAAAGTCTTATGTATTGAGCTCATTGTTCAGCACCATGGTTAGGACAATGTACCCGCCTCACTGTTCTGCACCATGAAGAGGTCGAAGAAACTGTCAAACTGTTTGGCACCATATACAGGACTACATATATGCCTCACTGTTCAGCACCATGGGCAGGACTATGTTTCTGCCAAACTGTTTAGTATCATGGACATGACTATGTATCTGCCAAAATGTTTGGCACCATGAACAGGACTTTGTATTTACCTCCCTGTTCTGCACCACCGACAGGACTGTGTATCTGCCAAACTATTCAGCACCATGGGCAGGACTATGTATCTGCTTCCCTGTTCAGCACAATGAGTAGGACTAAGTATCCCCCACACTGTCAGCACCATGGAGATGACTATGTACCTGCTTCACTTTTCAACACCATGGACAGGACTATATATCTGCTAAACTGTTCAGCACCACGGACATGACTGTGTATCTGCCTCACTGTTCAGCACCATGGGCAGGACTATGTATCTGCCAAATGGTTCAGCACCATGGAAAAAAGTATTTCTCATTGCTCCTCACCGTATTCATAGGCTTGTGTCTCTATTGATTATATCGGGCAGTGGCTCATCTTGTGCATGCCAAATCCTGTATAACCCTGGTGTTTCAGAGGCTTCTGATCAGACAGGCATGGACTGGAACACCCTTGCTGATCAACAGTGGAGCCAAGACAAGTCTTTTCAATTGCCTTTTAAACCGACATTCTTGATACCACACTACCCACCTCATTCAGTCCTAGTCACAATTCATAGGTGCTCCAGCCCAAGCAGATTCACTCAATATATCATTTTACATGCTTATAAATACTGATTCTGGGGATCCCCTGTACATGATAATTTTCATTCTGATCTGATTCATAATGAATTAGGCTTTATTAATTAATGAGCTGTTTAATTTTTTCAAATTCAAATTCAAAGGCAAATATTGTCATTCTTCTGCATATGTATACATCTGAACAAAATGTTGTTTGTATGGACCAAGGTGCATAAACAATAAAATAAACAACACATCCCACAGACCATTCACCCGATACACACAATACAATATGCAGAAAACAGTAACAATAAACAGTAACCATTTAGCAGTATGTGCAATGAATAGTGCAAATCGAGAAGACAGTAGACGGTTAAAGTCCACCTGTCAGTAGGTAGTGCAATTTGACCAGAAATAACTATTAAATTGTCAGTGTGCAGTTGTGCATTTGAATGCTCGTTGTCTATTTAAAGCAACAGAGCACAGTCAATTGTATGTTCTTGAGTCCTGTGTCAATAGGGGGCAGATGATTATGGGGGTTCAGATGTTGGCTGGTACCAGGGTGTTCTGACAGCTTGGGGGAAGAAGGTGTTGCAGAACCTTGCAGTTAGAGTGCTGATGCTGCAGAACCTCCTGCCAGATGGTAGAGGGACAAACTCACTGTGTGAGGGGTGGGAGGGCTCCTTTATAATGGCAGAGGCTCTGGATACACAGCGTGTCTGGAAAATGACTTGGATGAGGGGAGGGAGCCCCCTATGATCTTTTCAGCTGTCCTCACTATGCGTTCATGTGCTTTGCAATTCCCAAACCACACAGTGGTGCAGCTGTTAGGACGCTCTCCACAGTTCCTCTGTAGAAGGTGGTGAGAATGGATGGCGGGAGACTGGCGCTCTTCTGTCTCCGCAGGAAATGCAAGGGTTGTTGTGCCTTCTTCATTACATTACATACCTCGCCTACCAGACAGCTGAGTCGGGCGACGCCGTGGTGGGCCTTTGTCAGCGTAGTAGTCCTAGTCCGCGTAGCTTCTCTGTTAGCAGTGTTGAACTTGGTGTTCCGTTGCTACTATTTGAGCCCAACACCATTAGGGCTATACTTAAGACGGGATTCGCTGCGATCCCGGTAACATGCATTCCGGTCATTACAACATATATTATCACAAAAATGAACACCTTTTGTCAGAGCCGTAAAGGCCACCGCGTCCGCGCGTACCGCCATTTATTTGTTTAAATTATTACTGTTCAGCAAATTCACTAATATACCATATTGATCACCTTCTATTTCTGATTTCACAGGATATAACAAAAAAACTGTTACTTTTATAGATTGTATGAGTTTATATTGTTATGTTATTGTTATGGGTAACATATAGTTTGTTTTGTAATTCTTTTTCATAGCATACTTTAAATTTTTCATTTATTTAGACACTTTGGTTGTTTTTGTAGAATCTGTTCTATCATTTTGTGATTAATTTAAGTTTACTCTGAAAAAAAAAAAAAAAGCTTCTCCCTTGAATCCTACCCCTGGAGTTATGTTGAAAAAGCTATTTGTAAATATTTAAAAAACAGTCATTATTGATGGAATTTTTGAAAATTTTCATCCCTATTTTTACCATTAGTAGATCCTCTCTTTTTAGTTTATCCACTTTTCTTAACTCTGCTCTGTAAATCTTTCTTTGAATCCTTTTTCAAAAGATTTGTTTTAGAAACATTTATTTGTTTTACACCCCTTGCGATTGCCTTTTTCAGACTCTATTATGCCCATGACAAAAGCAGAAGTGCAGGTGGATTTTAGGTTTTGTCTTCCAGACATTGGAAGAACTGAACAAAATGGCCTTGCATCAAGCAGGGGGGTGTTGGGCAGCATATGAAAATAAGCAAAATTGAAGTTTTGGCCCCAGTTAATCTGTATCGATTGAGATCCCCTCGTAACACAAACGTTAATAAAAACAACCAAAAATAGTGACAAGCCGAGATGCATTAGCACAATTGCTGATTACAAATCGTGGAGAAAATACAAAAAAACAAAAAAACAATTGAAGATTCCAAATCTATTTAATAGAAAAATATATAAATAAATATACCATTGTATCTTAGAGAACTAGCACAGTTTGTTGCATTAGAAACTTTAGGAATTAAGTTTCCTTTGGCAAACTGCCTGTTTACAGCTCTTATTTCACAGTCAGAAATGCAAGCTGTGATTGGTCAACAGCTGTGGTCTGATGCGTTCCTATTTTTACTATTTTTAAAACAACCCGAAATCGCAAATATTTGTGATTTGGTCCAACCGATAATGTTGTATGTTGAGAACAGAATATGAAAAATCAGTGAAACACGAAAAGTTAGTACTATTCTGTACTGTCAGGCAGGGAAGTATGATAAAATATGGTAAAATTACCTCCAGTGTTCTCTTGGCACCATTTCATTCATGGCTGCCAGTTGGATAGCCCCGGAACAGAAGAGGCCGAGGAAAACATCTCTACAGGCTTGGCAGCTATTTTTATTGAGGTTAAACCAAAAACAAAAAATCCCTTGAGAGTTTATTTCTGGAAGACAAAACAAATAGTTTTAAGGTAACACAAATATTGGAAAAAGGGAAAAATAATAAGCTATCTAGCTGAGTTCAATTCAGGGCTGTCTTCTCACGTCAATAAGCAACCCAGGCCTAGAAAATAGGCTACAAAAAATTAAACGCAAAGGGGTTGAAATGGTTCCCAATTTCCCCAGCTCTCTATATTCCCCAGTCTCTCTAGAAGAAAAGAGAGAAAGTGTCAGGCACAAAAGGTTGTGCAGAGTAAGCAGTGACGCCTTTAATATTGTAACTCGTAGCAGCTTTCAATACAAGAATTGTTCCTGGTGCATCTTGTTAGTGTGAAAATGGAAGCATGAGTGGATCGACGGTATGTCCATGCTGCTGTGTATTTTCAGTGAGTGGATTGATGGTCCGTTCCTGTCCATAGTGTTGTGTAAATTCAGTGAGTGGATTGGCGGTGTGTCACTGTCCATGGTGCTGATCATGTTGTCTCCTGTGTCACAGCAGACATAAGAGAGAGAGAACTCCACAATTAACAACCAAAGAGGCTTTAGAGACTGCAAATAAAACTTAATTTTTATGCACCTGTGACTTGCTGTTTCATCAATTTGTCACTGAGAAAGAGTTCAAACCCATATGATTATGCATGAATGAATTATGCACTAGGGGTTGGGAGGCCAATGGGTTATGCCCAATAAAAGGTGCAAACAAACCCTCCGACAAAAGCCTTTGCACTTCTTTGTCCAAGTTGCACTGAAAACCAAATCCATTGATAGACTTAGCTTTTGGCAAAGATCCCATCATTAAAAGGAAAGGGGCATTCCTTTTGAAAAAAATGTTAATACAGAGTAATTTAGAATGAAACCTTGGCCATTACAGAAACCTTGGCCTTCACAGTCAGTTGGTAATTGATACCTGCTGTGTGAAAATGTGGACATGGGCAAAATGGGGATGTAATTAAACATTTTAACCTAGCTTACATAGCTTACATAGCTGCGTTGAAAGTGAAAGTGCTTGCAGGTAATTTTGTTTCACCTGTTCATTTCAGGGTTTTTTTTTAATATGGGAGGTGCTAATAGATGCATGAGTGAATTGTTCAGAAACAATTAAACCATGTGCATTGGTGCTTAGTCAGCCACTAGTAAAAGCACCATGACTCTGAAACGTATAATGTTTTTTTTTATCCAGTGGTGCTGATCCTTGCTGCCCCAGGACCACTAGGTTACTCAGTGAAGGGGTTTGAATGTTATCATTTAATCTATTCCATTTAATAATCTTATGTGGTTTTCTTTTGAGACATTTAGACAAAAAAATAATAATAGTGATGGAGAAAAGCCATCTTTTATGCAAAAAAGCTTCTGGTAGCTTTGCTTCAGCTCAGACCAAAAAGGCTTTTCCAGTCCTTAAATTCTTCCAGTTCATTAGCCGTGTCTGTCAGTCCCATTTTTCCATGGAGCAAGCTGACCCAGGCCGAGTGTCTCTATTCACAAATCCTTGTGGGTGAAAGAGTCAGAACACATTGCGGATGGAAAGACTACATGTTTCAACAGGGGGTGATATTCTGAACAGATAACATGAGTGTGTTCATAACAATGTGGTTTAAGCAAAAAAAATAACTTCCTTACTCTAAGGAAAAATGTTGTTTCAGGCTTTGGCTCCGTCTTAGCATCTAAGGCTTTAGCTCCACCTTAGCAGCTAAGGCTCTGGTACATTAAACTTACATTTTTTGAGGACAAATTAACATTTTAAGGCCCAATGTGTATATCAGTATTGTATCCCTTGAATCCCTTTAACAGAGTGAATTTGGCAACTGCTGTAGAAGAATGTGAGAATTTTGATATTGTTGCAGATGTTGGGTGAGTCCTTTAAAAGCAAGTTTCAATGAAAAGAAAGAAATCAGGGTTAGAGGCTTAGCAACGCCAAAGCTAGGTGGACCTTCTCAGACAGGCTGGGCTTTGTGACACATTGGCAAAAAGACTAACCTTGAAGAGCTAACGGCTGAATACCGTATTTGTTATGTTTTATTTTTATGAAAATAAAATTACTTTAAAAGTCAGAGCGAGGCCTAATCATTCAATGATTATCCCCCTGCTGAAATTTCCCCATGTCAAAGCATTGTCAACAATGGCAAATTGCAAAAACAGATGCTTATGAATTCACACTTCAGAGGAAATCCTTACAGTGAGTTAAAAGTGGTGGTTTTAAGTAAGTAAACAGCTGGGTTGCTATGCACAAAGCTAGCCTGGTACATTCCCAGATACATTCTGGAAACTAGCCTAGCTCAGCAAACGGGACAATATACTGGAAAACATTTTTTTTCAATGTTATGTACATGTACATGTACTACCTTTGCGTTACAAAGCGTTAAATAGTGTTCTGACTATTCGTACAGTCAAAAGCTACTTTGGTTAAGGCAGTTCATTGATTAATCAGGCTTGAGTTTAACAGTTATGTGAAATGTTAATAGTTAAGTCTTTGAATGGTCTGGCTCCTTGTTACATCACATATTTATTAACTGCATAAACCTCCTGTATGAAAACCTGACATCTGCAAATGCTGGGCTTTTTACAGGGCCAAAATCTTTGGTCTATAGGCACTTAAGATCTGGAATGTTCTCCCTCATAAAGTAAAAGAAATAAACTAGTTGCTACTATCAGAAAAGCAACTAAAAACATTTTTTTGTAAAATTACATTTGAGTCTGTGAAAGGCTGGCTGTTTATGTATTGTACATTATTGGTGTTTTGTCTCCTCTCTTTCCTCTGATGTTATTTGAGCCATTTTACATTTTATCTTTTACTGAAAATAAAGAAATCATGGGTTTGGGTTAGAGGCAGTGCAAAACCAAAGCTAGGCGGATTTTCACCGACTGGCTGGGCTTAGACACTTGTAAAAGGCATGATTGCTACAAATGGCTGATGTTTAAAAAAAAAAAAATGTTAAAAAATTGCAGATCGCCTTACATTATTGGTGTTTTGGCTTCACTGTTTCTGAGCTAAAATGATCTATTCTTGTTTCAGTATGTTTAATCTGCTTTGTGTCCACTGTGTGAGAAATGCTGCTGTAATTATGTATTTAATCTGTAAAATGTATGTAAATTGCTAAGAGTTGCATGAATATTATAATAATCAGCAATCAAAACAAAACTAAATCATATCTAAAGATCATGCTGTCTAAAGTCCACATTAACGTCACAGAATCACTCGCTCCCTATTTTGAACATGGAATCATGAAGAAATGTTATCATTTAGAAATGTAATTTATTTCAAGCAAGTATACATAATGATTTAAATTTAATTTAAAGTTGTTAAATCATGTGAGGCTGCTTTTCTTCTGTTCGATAGAATGTAGTTCTAAAATGTGTGTTTTGTGCATGTGTAATTTGTCTAGCCCGAAGTTACACCTGTGCACTTAAGCATTGGGCCTGTAAGCGTTTTATTGTTTTCTAATGGACGTGCATACCACTATAAAATGTATTCAGACAGTATAATGATGTTATTGAGATTGTAACATAGCACATGTTGGACCATTAAAGCTGGTACCTATAGACCCCGTCAAAACAACATTTCTGGCTATGCCACGGAACACCTGCACTTTAATTTACCTTTGAATTTTATTTCACTATAAAATCAGTCTGCATAGCTGCCTGCTAATTCTAGCAGAACTATCACTGGCAAAAGTAGTTGCAAAGGCTATCAGAAAAAATAGTTTTTTTGTCAAAAAGTCAAAATGTTTCAAAGGTACATTCCAAACAAATTTGTGTTCAGAGTGGATTTGAATTGCAGATCAGTTGATTGTTTCTGTGCAGCGCGTCTGGTCGTGACTCTCAGCTCAGCTTGACATATTGCTTGGATGAATCCAATTTGAAGTCAGCTTTGCAAACCCATCTGATTGAAATGGGGATGAGTTAGCCCAGACCGTTAATAGAGTAATATAACACTGTTTTCCTGCACAGTAAGACAGCATGCTGATGTTGGTGTTATTTAGTCTGAAAGTCAAGGTGAGTTAGAAGTACAGAGCTCCTTTTGTAACACAATTGTTCAGATGAAAGTGCTTGTTGAGTCTCTCTGAAGGGTGTCCTGGAGAAAAGACCGAAAATAACTGACCCAAATAAATTAAATTTCTTTGCCAGAGAAGAAAAGATTTAATTTTAGATTTAATTTTAGATTTAATTTTAGTAGTTGTGGACTTGTTTACATTTGAAACTGAGTTAATTGTTTTTCTTTTTCTTTCTATGATTAGTAGTCATGTTTTCAATGGTTATGGCACACTTCAAACAACTCTAAATAGTTTTTATCTTTTAATTGTGTTCATACGTGACTCCAAATCTGAGGTTTTTCCTTGTAGTAATAAAAATAAGAATATGATGCACATTAAGGGCCAATCCCAAGCCACCATAAGGTTGCAAAAACTTTACTGGAAAAACCAAAAAAACCAAAAAAAAACCATTGAGTAATAACACAAAAGAACGCGGGACCAAATCAAGCCATAATCGCCCTTGCAAAATTGAATCACGTTTGGGTGGAGACAGGTGTTCTCATCTGACCAAGATTGTTAAGAAAAACAAAACCGATCTCATATATGCAAAAACAAGAAAAAGGCTAGTTTTTTTCTGTATTTTGCAACATTGTGTGTAGTTTTTATTACCATTCAAAGTTAAAAAGCACGGCAGAATATTGCTCCTGCTCACTGGAGAGCTATTGAGTGGTATCTCTTTCAGTATGTTATGTTTATGTTCCATCTTCTCCTTGTGATCTTTATAGTCCATTAGATATACAGTTTGTTTAGACTTTCACTTGCTCTCCTGGTTACGTCCCATCTATAACTTTGCCGTGACAGCTATTGTTTTTTAAAGGCAAAGTACTCCATTACAATCAACCTGTCTACCAAACTCAACCATTATGAATGTAAAAAAACTGAATTCTAAGAGCTGCAGAGTATTCTGGTAAATTTGTTATCTACACCTTTAAAGCTGTAGTGAGGCCGTTGATAAGGTGAAATTGGAAATGAAAGTGGTGTATGTATAAACTACTCTGTGCTTAACTATGCTGTATTTATTCCACACCTTACAGGCTCTTCACAATGCACTGTATAACTGTTAAACATTGTACACAGTGACAGTAATGTGAATCAATTTCAGCAATTTCAAAGTTACTTGGAGCTGTAATTCAAGCAAAAGGTGATTCCACCTAGTATTAACTCAGTGCGGTGTTCACTTATCCAAATATGGTATTTTACTGTCTGAATTTTAATTCACTTTAAGAGTTGTTTTAGATTTTTTTTCCCTTGGATATTGTGGGTTACAGTGTGCAGATAAAGCCAGAAAAATGTCATTTCCTTATAAGCGCGTGACAGTGAATTCGGAGGCGGCTTTCCCCAAAAGTGACTAGTTTAATTTATGTAACTATTCTTCTTAAATTCCTTGTGCCTGAGATAACGCACTGCCCAAAACGCAAGCAAACTCTCTCCTCTCTGGGCAGGCAGCTTTTCAGTAACTCAGGATGCCAGGTAAGGCTGTAATATCTAGGCAGGAATATTTTCAGTTAGAATGATATGCATAACTGTGAATGTATTTGAATGTTCTGATCCATTGTCTGTGAGTTGAGAAGCTACACACTCTGACTTGTTTAATTTCTTTTATTTTAACTTTTGTGTTAATACTTATGCACATCACTTTTTATTTACACAGTAAACTGTGCAATTTACGATTTACTGTACGATTAAACTGTACTGATTTTAGATTTTTAAAGGCTGGAATCAAACAAACTTTGGAGACCCACAAATCCTACATCACATAACTGTTCTTTATAGTGTTTTCATAGTGTTTTCTTATTATGAATAGAAAAAGTTGAAATCTGCTATTTAATACATTTACTAGCATGTAACATGTTTTGCAATTTTACACAAACAACTGCAGTGTGTGGAATGACCAATGACTCAAAGGCAGGTTTGTGTTGGCAGAGCTCATTGCATTTTTCTTCAATGTCCCCATGTGTGGTTGCCAAGATTAGAGCATGGTGTTTTCTGAAATTTTCTTGTATTGTGGATGCAAAAAAAGGTATTATTAAATGGCAATATGACTTGAGGGTCTGTGTTACAGCAATTATTGGCATGACTGTGATGCAGCCAAGGCACAAGGCTTTTTGCTGTAATATATTTTTTAGTTTAATGTGATGGATACACGAAATGGTACCAATTTTGTACGTGATGTCCAAGGAATTCAACATTAAACATTCAGATAACTTCATTTTAACTTCATTGTTTCTGAAAGGAGGTGAGAAATTATTACTCACAACTGTTTCAGCTCAATCTCTTTTTTAAAAACCTTGCTCAACTATCTACGCTGGAACCAAATCAAAACTGGAAATTAATCACACCTTACATCACTGTAGAATAAATTAAATAATAAAAAAATTGAACTCCATGTGGCACACAGCTGTCTACAGGACATGTGCAGCTGGGATGGGGAGCACGCTTCTCCCCATGTACCCTATGTGCAGAATGTGGGGAAATCGCGAGCAGGGCAGGTGGACAATGATAACATCTCTTTATATTCCAACAGTAAAGGAAGAGAGATGGGGCTGAGAGTGAGAGAGAAAAATGTGGCGAAATTGGCACGGCTGAGGAAACTGGGGAACTGTAAGTTTAGTTTTTCCAAAATATGGGCCGGCTTTCTTTAAGTAGTTCTTTTTGCTCATTATTTTAGTTTTTGTTTTTTGGCATGAAGACCGCAGTTAGCATAATTTTTTTTGTTGTTATTGAAAATTAAACGCAAACTCTCTCTCTACGGTCCTTTTGTTCACTCCCAAACAATTTGCAATTGTAAATAATATATTATAATATATACTGACTTAATGTTTTTTTAGTCTGAAGTAGTTCTAAACTGACAAAATGGTGGCGAAGTGAGATACAGTGCAAGATATTTTATGCACCATTGATGGAGGCATACTTTCTGAAAGGTGAACGAAGAGACCTGTGACATTTACAAACACCCTTTCATACAAGGAACCCTGCTGTTTACCCTGTTGGAGGAAGAACGGGACCCTCAGTGGAGTCGAAAAGGACAGCCTTTAAAATTGAAAAGATTGAATCCTTCATTCTCCCAGCATTTTCACTATTTATTCCACAGTGGTGATTCATCTTTCTAGCAGCTTATGCAATTTGGGAAAACTTCAGTGCATCCCTATGTCTCCTAGAAATGTCAGAAAGTGCCAAATACCAGTTTTGTTAGGCTCAATCTGGAGAGCAACATAAGCAATTACTGCCTTTTCAGAGCGAGCGAAAGCCAATTATAACCCACATGCTTCCTTACAGAACTCTTCTCCCGCATTAGTTCTGAAACGGAGAGTGCAAATGAATGCGTCGGTACTTTTACAGATCAACATTTTAACAATTTGGGAAATTAATTTGAAAACGATTAACTGCTTGTTTTTTTCTTGTCTCTCTGAGTGTAATTTGACTTTGAACAGCAGTAACCAGTTCCTTTAGCAGCTGCGCTGGACTATGGGAACTTTGGGCTGTACCAATCAAACCCCTATTGCACATAATTAAATTGATTGATAATTAAATTTGCAAGAAACTTATTCATCCTGGAAATAAATCAAATTTTTCACAGTGGGGTGAAGGGGGCAGACACAAATTGTTTTTGAAGTTTTTGGAGGGCAGCTGGTGACCAATCACAGGTTACGTTCCCTACCGTTAAACAGGTTGTTATGATTATTGGTAGTCTTATTTCTCTTGCAGGCTTGTAAAGGTTGCATGTGCTTTGGTTGTATGTGTTTTAACCCATATCGCAAACCTTTCACAGAAATTGTTCAGACAACTTCAAAGTTGTCATAAAGCCATGACAATGCATATTAAAAAATGCATGCAAATAAGCCCCTGAATAACTAATGGGCAATAACCGTCCACTCCTCTGTCTCCACCCATACACAATATGTTTTTGAAGGGCAAAAAGTGATTTTGGTTATTTTCAGATTAACTTTTCCTGTGCTTTAATCCCTGGAAACTTCTTGGCTTTGATTTGGTCTGGGGAAATGCGATGTTGGCACCTGATGCTCCAATTACACACACCGATGACCAGCCATGATTAGACAAGGCCCACAATAAAATAACGCCTCCTTTTCTGCTACTCTGACTCACTGTCAGTTTAGGGGCTTTGCACAGAATTCCATATGATCTATGTTAAGTCATATTGTACCATTCATGTAACATCCTTGTGCCAATGGCTGTCTCAATATGACATCTGCTTTTTTAAGACAGAAAGGACTAATTTCCATTAAGCTATAATGACCGCGCAGGAAAAAAACTGTTGTGACATGGGAAAATATATATGGCAACACTTGGGGGTGTGGGGCAGTTAATAAGATCCTGTGGTGCGCAACTCCGAGCTGCCTGTTAATCAAAGTTCCGGCAAGTTGGGGCTCTCAGAGCCGGCCAGAGTCCCTGGTATGGCGAGGAAGTATGCACCACAAATGACCTGCCACACTGCCGTGTGCCTTGAATGATAGCTGGTCTGGATGCCTGCAGCTGTTTCTGTTCCCTGGACAACTTCTCAAATTGATGGCAGTTTGGCCTTCTAGTCTACCTAGAAGTTCCATTTTGTCCACTTTTTTCCTAACATCATGGAAAAAACTATAATTTTAAAGTCAGTAAGTCTTATAAAAAATGTCAGTAAAATTTTGTGGGACATAATTAAAAAAGAATAAGCAGAATATATTGATGGCCAGAGAAGTATTACTCTGAATAAAATCAGGGATATACAAAAGAAGTCCCCCAATATAGCAGATTCTAGAGCAATCCAAAAATGTTTAATTTTCTTTCTTTACACACTTTTTACGTTAAGCTTTAGTGTTCGATGCAGTTGGTGCTTTAAACTGTTTTGATTGTAAATTGGCCCGATATTTTTATTTATACACATAAAATTTAAATTAATTACATTTAAATTAAACTAATTAAATTTTAAATGAACCCTCTAATTAAAATTTTTCCTGATCTTACACCTTAATATGCTTAACCTTTCAATGTGTTGGTTCTAAATCTCCGAATGGCCCCCAGGTTTTTGGGGCCTAATATTCTCCAATTCATTTGTGATGCAACACAAAATGACAATCAATACATAGAAATGTTATTTGCAATTTCAAACGAGGGGACATATCAGATATCCCGATTCTCAAATATGCTGTAATAATAGCATAACATATAATACTTATGTATGATGAGTGAATTGATGACAAAAACTTGTTAGCCTAGCTAGGCTAATTATCGGCCATGTACGCAGCCATGTTTATTTTGGTTGTCATCATGCAATGCATTCTGGGTGTTGTCAAAGATAATACAATGGTATACTTGTCTCATGAAAAAAGGGGAGTGAAGTCTTGGTGACGGTCTTTATTGGAACATCTAAATTCAAATGTCTCATGTCCAAAATATCCCTTTCCTTCATCAACCCATTTGTAATATATATTTACTTTTGTTGTTGTTATTATTATTATTAATACTATTAATTTGATACAAATTGACTCACACACAGACAGAAACACTGAATGTCCATTTCTGTGTAATAATAGTTTCAATAAGAATAGGGATCAACTGACTCTCAATACTCCGCCTCACAGTACTTAAACAAGCAAGCAATTTGAGGCAATTTTATAAAGAACAAATATTGCTGTTTTTATTTGTATTTGGTTAATTATGTACAATAATTTTTTCCTCTGTGGAGCTCCACAAATCTGAATTTTTTTAAAAACTCAAAATAAGAAAGCAAATGGTTTCTGTGGGTACAACTATGTGATAGACAACCTTGCCTTTTATTAGAAGTTTGCCTTTGGCTCTGGTTGCATTACTCTGGTAATGATCCTCCGTTACATGGCAGAGTTCTCATTGATTAAATATAATATTAAGAATATTAAGATTAAATATTGAAAAACAATAATGTTATTTGCAGTATGTGTTCAGCATAATATTAAATTTATTTCTGAAATGAAAATAAAACCAATGTACCACGGTGGTGTCAGCTCCCCTTTCATTAAAAAATGCCACCTTCTTTGTATGTCTAGTTATGGTCCCGGGAGGGCAATCACTGCTGTAAGCCCAGGTGAAATTCGGATCTCGTAAACGGAAACATTCAACCAAATATTTTAACATTACACTGTGCACATACATAACGCCACATTATATCACGGTGATAGTGGAGTAGTAACATACCACAGCAGTTTAGTGGGTTGAGAGGAGGTCTTGTATAAATACTTTACATCACAATTCAGAGAGACAGCAAGAGATATTTATTGTTTTTCTCCTTAATTTTAGAATTTTTGATACCTCATGAAACATTCCAATTAAAATGTAATAAAGGTGAAACATATCAAATTTGCGATTGACCAAAAATTAAAATATGCAAAAATACATCACATTCTCCTTAAAAATAGATTTGAACTGTTTTTCTTTCTGTGAAAAGCTGATTAAAGCCAAATTAATAAAATGCTGTAAACCACTGAAAATCACTCCTCACTCATAGTACACATGGTGTCTTCCACACACCACCTCACCTGCAATCCTTCTGGGTTATTATTTAGTTTAAAAACCTCAAAATCCACTCTCATCGGGCTGACCACCAACCCTCTGAACTGTTCTTTCTAGATTTTAAAATGCCCAATTTTGCCAGACCCCTTATAAAGTTTATTAAAATACACCTGTTTCTCTTTTTAAAACTGTAAAACTAGAACAGAAACTGCCCTCTGAGCTAATGCTAGGGGAAGTTAATACAGCACCCTACATGTTGGACTGCACCCTCAGACATACCTTTACCTCCGGACATACCCTCGACCTTAAATCCACCAACCCCCTCAACTGGTGGGAATGTGATGCCCTCACACACATCTGTATGAAGACTTAGATCTTTATAGTCTTGTCTCTGCCCTGTGCCGGTGGACATCTCCTCCCTCACACCCTCCCTGAGTTGAGGGAAAGAGAACTTCTAAGTTCACTAACCATTTTCTCTGCCAGCCTCTCAGAGCACCAGCCTAGCCGCCCAGCCAGTTGTAAAGCAGCCAGCCAGCAGTACAGCTCAAAGTGGATCAGGTGTCTCAGCCTGGTCGCTCCTGCACTCACAGAACCTCATTGACTGTAAGAAACGTACAGGGCAGAGCGGATTGAAAAATAAGGCTCCTCCAACAGGACCTTGCCTGTCAGAGACTCCTCATCTCTTCCCACCCTCACTGCCCTCCAGGCATTAAAAATACTTGAGTACAAAGAGGAGAGACCTACTTTAGGTAGTAATGAGCCTACTCCCCAGCATAAAGGAGCCTCTGAACCGCCTGCAGTCTGACTGCTACCCTGCAGGCAATGCTGGCAGTCCCAGCCCCCCCCATCAGTGGGGAGATACAGGACTGCTGCTGTCTCCCGTTCAAGAATAACTCCAGAGGAATTTCTTAGATCTTCTGCACCATGCCCCAGGGAGGGTGCAGACACACCAACCTAAGCCACAGTATGGAGGCTGAATAATTCATCACCAGTACCCTTCCCCTAAAGGACAGTTGGGCCTGCAATCCCCTCCATTTCTGCAGCCACCCTCACCCTACAGGCCCTCCCTGGGCATCATGCTTTGCCCAGTTAACTCATGCTGTAGAGGCTCTCTGGAATGTGTGCAAGCTCTGCTGTAATACTAGATGTCGCTGCACACAAACATGCATGGCTAACAATGATCCTGGTCAACAAATTCCCGAGCTCATCCATCTCTGGTCTTAATAGGGGTTCACCACCAGTCTTGAAATGCTTCCTATGTGCAACAGCATTTGTCTTCTTTAAGTTGATTTTTATGTTTTTTCTACAGGACTCAATGAAGTCAATTAAATTCTTTGAACGTTTTCTTTTACCTTCCTCCATTGTTCAGGTAGGTGACTTACTCTAATTCCATACAATGCTTGTGTATTAGTGTCTCATCCTTAGTTTTTGTAGCATCCACAGGTCATCACAGCATTATGTGCACATCAGTAAGCTGGTTAGTCCTTACTTACCTTAGTCTGTGACTCCCTAGTCTAGGACTAATTAATCTGATGCTAAGCAACATCTCAGAAAGGCTTTTATTCATCAAGGTTAATTGAAGTAGACTCCTGATTTAAACCACCCCTAAAAGTCCCAGTGTCACAGCTTCTTAATTTCATAACCTTCAAATAACAACTTTTATTTCTGTGGACTATTCTCGTCTTTAAACCAGGAGGATACACCTCATGATAGAATCATACATGAATATGAAATGGTAGGTTTCTGCTTAAATATAGCCTGTCCATTTTTTACTAAATTGGCTGTCTTCTTATTCCTAAGCTATCATTAACTAGGATTCCTGCACTGCACGCCTCTGGTGATAGCAATTGTCCCCAACTGCTTCACCCACTTCTGACCAAAATTAAACTGCAGAGGTTCTTAACAGGCAGTTCCAGAAATTGCATGTCAATTGTAATTTCAAAGTGGTTTGTGAAAGGCAGTAATTCTGTTTCAGGGGAAATTTTTGTCCTCCTGAGTTGGCGAGCCACCTGCAACTACATGAAGCAGTAGGACATTATCGTCCAAGCATGAGTCTGATTCTGCCTCGTAAAGTGTGGCCACCCTGAGCACAAAGGTCCCACATCTAATGCAGCCGGACAGTTTAATCAGCCCTCTCACCACTTGCACTTTGTAACTTTCATCAGTATCATTCATTTTTAGCGTTACTAATTTCTGTCAAGAATGGAACTCTTCCCGATTGGAATGAAAGAAGGCCTCTACATTACCAATGTACTATTTTGGGACAGCACCTGTATTCCTACTGCTGGAAATATAGTTTCCTTTCCAAGGAGAACTTTTTTTTTCTTATTTATTTATTATAATAAAACAAAGTAAAGTTTTTATAAGTAAAACGATACATTTAACTATATGTAAAAAACTTTGATACTAACTAAATATAAATTCTAAATAACTAAACGATGTAAAACCAGAAATGAAGCTAATTTACATACTTGTGCACTTTTCTGGTATTTCCAAAGCACACACAAAGGAGCATCTATCTGGAAGTGTTGAAAAACAGATCAAAGCATGCTACTTCTTTTTGTGTATTTACAAAATATCCCATTACTGCTGCTTGTGAATGTGATGCTAATGGCAAACAGCAGCGATTGTAAATTGCAGTGCACCCCATATTAATTCATACCCTTGTTAAATGTAGCCAAAAACATGATCCAAAAGAAAGAAAATGATTAAGGAATGTTTTATTTTTTGCTGAAATAAAACAAAAGCTCCACTGTAACACAGACGACTCTGAAAATAGCAACATGATGAATGAGGACACCAAAATAATTCACACCCTTGCAATCATTACTTTGTTTATCAATCTTTTGCTTTGTGAAGACTGTTTAATCAGGTTGTGACACAGTTCCATTAGGGTTTTTGACCATTCCTCCATGCAGAATTTTCCAGGTTTCTTGGTTTTCTTCTGTGACCCTCAAATGTTCAATTGGCTTAAGGTCTAGTTGAAATGGACAATCAAGAACATTTTGTGTTGACTAAATAATTTATTTGTAGATGTTGCATGCATACTAAGGAGCCTCCTGCAGGGGGTATAATTTTTCTTTCCAAATTGTCCTGGTACAATCTTTAATTCCTTCTTCCATCTGTTCTAACAAGGGCACCCATACCAGAAAGTGCAGAATATTCCATATTTCACAGCGAGCGTGTTTTCTTCAAATTTGCAGTGAGTATGTTCATAAAGCTAAATATTTCTTTCATTTGACTACCGTGGCACACCAGGGCAGGTTGGTCCAAGAGTGGCCATAGATAGGGACACACATTTTTACACCTTTTATTTTTATTTTACACCTTTGATCTTAATCCAGCTAACTAAACAAAATCATAAAACTTAGCACTTGAACAAATGCAAAAAATAAAAAATATACGCTAGGAACAAAAACCTCCCTTTTGAGGAAAACTAATAAAACCTAATAAACTAAAACATTTTTACAAATTTTTTTTTTACAACAAAGCAGCAGACTACTCCAATCTGTGGCTATATTGTGAGCCAGGCCCTTTAAAACAATCTTTTGATTGTTGGCACCTGAGTGCTGAGCCTGGCAATGGCTTCTTCCTGCCAACTCAGCAGTGAACACCATATTCATGCAGTCAATGCTGAATAGTAGTTTTCAAGGAGTTATATGCGGATGATGCCAGACTGTCATGAAGATCTAAAACTTTTAGCCTTGGATTTGTGGTTGACTCATATACTGTTTCTATCACAGCATGCAGTGGCAACAGCCACATTTCCACTTTCATGGCTAAGCAGGACTTCCCAGTGCAAGCAGGGGCCAATTGCATTCAGCATTCAGCTATTTTCAGGACTAGAAGGGGGGCTTAAAGAGGGTCTAATCCCCTTTTTGGTGGGCTAAAGCAAGTCAAGTTATGCCAAGACAGGGGTCACAGAAGTCCAACTAAACAAAATAGAATCTGGCTTATTGTCATTTTTTGTTTTCTGAAAATCCATTTTGCATTTTCTCTATAAGTTGACAGTCTGAGGTTTTAGTAAACAACAGAATGAGATTCTTCCTCTTTGTGCTGGAACCTCATGTTGACAAGTTAAATTCAAATACTGTTCATTCAATAGAATAGCTGTTGTGTATATACCCAATGCAAGGAAGACATTATTGCCTGTATCCTGATTGAGATAAACAAAATCTCCAAATTACACAATGCAAGTGCCTCAAGTTTCTGTTCTCAGGCAAGCTTTCCTTCCGCAATGCAGCTGAATGCAGGACTGAATGGAGGGACAGATATAGTACATTGTGAAAAGGCAGTTATTGATTCGTAAATTTGTCATCCTGCATCTCATGTTTAAAGTGTTCAGTGCAGTTTAGCCACGGATTCAATGAAAAATGACATAAAAAACTATATTAGATGCAAAACAACTAAAACCTCAGAAATGTTTGGCCATGCCATTCCTGCTTACGTTGCATGCAAGTTCATTTGAGCATTAAAATTAAGTGGGAAAAAATGCAAATGACCTTGGTGAGGAGCAGAACTGGAAGGGCATATTAAAATTCCAGAACATTCTGATAGGAGCATCATAACGGCACATTATGCAGGCCAACCTCCCCATCTGTGTCAAAACAGGTGTGGCAACCCCGGGGCTTACGGACGGCAGATGCGGCAGAAGCCGCTCCCCCCTCAAGCTCGGGGGCAGGTTCTTCCCCAGCAATCACAGACACAGCTGACACGCATCGGCTGATTGGGAGGGAAAGAACAAAAGCCGGCTGACACAAGGAAAAGGGTCGGCACCAGGGAGGCTAGAGGTGAGAGCCAAGCGAAAGTAGCGAATGCTGATCGGGAGAAAAAGTGTGCTCTGTTTTTTCAGCTCCAGCCCGGAGGCGCTCGAGAGGGAGTCCCAAAATCTTCCCCCGAACGAGGAGGACGAGACTCCTGCGGTTCCTACGACTGATTGTCACGATTTTATGCCCCGATCCGGGAAGAATTTCCATTGTGTTCTTCTTTGCTTTTTGCCCTGATCCGGGAGGAATTTATGTTTCATTTGTTCGCTTGCTTATTCCCCGAACTGGGAGGAATCTTTGGAGTTTACTGACGGCAGTTTGGCGAATAAAAAGAACCGCTCGTTCCGAGCTGCCGAACCTTCTGTGTGCGTTTCCTCTCTCTCTCTTGCGTGCGGTGCAGCCAGTACGCCCCGTGGTTGTCACACAGGACAGTAGTCCCCCACAGGGGACCAGCCGAGGACAAAGCAGAAAAAAAGACACACACAGACACTGGAGGTAATTTTTCCCTTGTTGCAGGGGCAGATATGGCTGTTCAAACTTCAGTGTTCACAAACACATTCACCTGCCTTCTGGCTTCTACGAATTCTTATGGTTATCTGCCATCACTACTCTGTGTAGTTACTTGACATTAATTTGATATGTGGGCGGACCTTTCAGCATGGCCAATTAGTGACAAACTTGTTAAGTGGATTATTAAGCACTTAACTTGTCTTGCTAATGTAACCAGCTGGAAAATAAGGAGAGCTTTTTCAAACTAAAGTAGGCAGAGGTATGTACTTGTATGATTTGGTTCGGGTCTAAATAGAGATGCCCCAACCAGGCTGTCACATAACCAAACAACTCTCTCCAATTGTCAAATGTTCTCATGCCTTCAAATCCTAGGCAGAAAGTGTGCTTTTTCTGTCAAATACTTCTTTGGGAAATTATATTTTAGACCATATGCACTCTTTTTCTATGCAAACCCCATCCCCCTCTTAATTCTTAGTTGTGTTTTAAACAGCAAATTTATCTCCCTTTGAACGATCAGGTGCTTTTGTTAAAATGTTAATATTTACTGTTCAAATTGATCAAAGTCTGGTAGAGATTTTGTTATATTTATAAGTCATTCAGTTCTACAAAAAATTAATTCAAATAAAAAAATTGGCACACCCACTGCAGCATAACATTCATTTAGTATGGAAAGTCCATGCATACATGACTGTTCTATGATATATGCAATCTGTATGTTATTTGCCCAGTGTTATTATCACTATAAACATATACACATAAACAACCATGCAATAATGCAATATGACAATAACATTTTTAATTCAGGCTCTATAGCGTTTGTGATAAAGAACATAATTATTTTCTATTATGTCATTCCTTGGGGTAGTTCCACTGTAATTATTTCTGTAGTTGGCGAGTATTTTCAGCTAGAAAATGAGTTTAATCGCCAGTCCAAGGTTATTCTGGGGCAAATGTGAACTATGTAAATCTAAACCAACAGTTTCTTTCCAACTTATCAAGACAATCCCTCACCCAGTTTAGCTTGATAATAATAGTTTGATCCATATAAACTGAGTCAGACTTCAAGGAGGTTCAATTATTGTGAAGATCGTGATCTGCCTGTATGTGTGGACAAAAATAATGAGTTCTCAGATTTGTTTTATATTTTGCAGGGGAAATATACTTTCATGGAATGGTTTAACTAAAAATCTAAAACTAATACACTGCTCTACTTAGACACTTGAGGGAGAAATTGTATTAACCAACCTTCCATCAGTAAATGCTTTAACGATTAATCAATGCTTAATTTAAAGGCACAGCGCAATTCAACCTCATAGAAATCATGTGTTATTGCTAGAGTTTTTTTTGTTTCATTAAATGTTTACAAGCAGAATGTAATGGTGTTTACTCCTTATGTATTGCCCCTTGACTGTAGTTGGTGACAGACACCACTATGTTACTGACTCACATTATCTCCCCACATGTTTGTTTAAGCTCCTCCTTGGAAACCTGCACACATTTTGGTTTAGCCCTGTTTTTTCTTTCATGAACAAAAGAAGAGCGCAGTTGTTAAACATTCTCTCTTTATTAGCTGCTTAGTGGGTAAGGGGTTTAGGGTTATGGGTTCAGGGTTAGTGACCATCCACCTTTTTTCCCCCTGCGAATGGCTTGGCAGTTGTCCCAAGAAGTCAAATGATAAAAAAATGTTGGTCTCCTTAAACCAGCATTAATTATCATTAAATAAGCATAAAATAAAGATGACAAAAAATTGGTGAGTTCATCTGATGCAACAAAGTGACAACATTGAGGGAGAAACCAGTAAAAAAAAAAAAAAACAGATTCCATTTTGGGGTTGTTAGACTCTACTTTGCTTTTCAGCACGATTGCTACTGTGGCCTCTTTCGCCCACACTCACTCTCCAGTGTCTGGCACCCACTGGGAAACAGGCAGCTTGTGATGACTGCTAATCCGCATCAGATACCAGTGGGCGTGTCCAGATCATCCCACTTGTGTCCAATAGACAACGTGCCTGCACACAATAAATAAACAAGAAAGAATAATTATTTCCAGCCATTAACTAAACCGTTTTAATTTACAGTTAGTTGGACCAATCTGATTATTATGGAGAGCGCAGCCGGGTCTGCCAGGAGCCAATCTCCAGTCTAAACCCATTAGACACATTCATTTTTATCCTAATGATGAGTAG
Organism: Hiodon tergisus; assembly: GCA_025775045.1. Lineage (NCBI taxonomy): Eukaryota > Metazoa > Chordata > Actinopteri > Hiodontiformes > Hiodontidae > Hiodon > Hiodon tergisus. The sequence goes on along the minus strand of JAOVYW010024144.1, from coordinate 1,223 downwards.
TTTACATTCACATATATTCACTTAGAATGTGCTTCCATTTTACATTTTTGATACAAATCAAAACATAAAATTGTGTCTTTTAAGCACAAGTCAGAACATGGTGATAGAGTCCAGCTATAAAAATGGTAATCAAAAACCTTTGACCTATAATGAACCACAGACAAACTGAGCAGAAATTTATTCTAGAGCTTTACTCTTTGCTGGTTAAGTTAATCAGAGTGTGGAGTTAAGGTATGCTCTATACTCATCAAAAGAGAATTATCTAACGATTATATGGCAGGGATTACATGAAGCTCTTATACAGCTAGACATAATTAATTAAAAATAATATTAATTTGAAATTCAATGTCTTCTATTTAAAAAAATGTATATTGAAAATTTACGAAGAAATGGCCATTGTGTCAAATTAAATGGCTTCTTTAAAAATGCCACTAGCTCCTCAACTTTGAAATAAACTTTGAATGGAATTATTTTTAAAGTATTTGATATATATTTAAAATGTATTTTTAACTAATTTAACTAAATATATTTTGTTTTTGATAATGTATTTAAAAAAAACTTTAAGCACAGTCATTTTATTTAGAGGAAGTATTTGAAAATATTGAACTGCAAGTACATCCAAAAATGTATTTAAAAAATATATTGTGAAGTTAGTATTTGTGTTTAGCCTAGGTCTTTTTGACTGTAGGAACAGTGTTGACTTGGTGATTACAGAGTTTGCCCATTACAGAGTTTGCCCATGCACATTCCCATGCTGTTACAAAAAATACTCAGTTTACTTTCCATGTTTACAAATGACTGAAATGGAAACCCATTGGGCAGGACGTTTTTTTTAGAGGGTAGAGGGTATTCTGTGACCCCCGATCTGTCCCTTTCTGCTTTATCCTTTTGTTATTACATACAGCAGCCAGACAACCTATTATGTATTGTGTCAAGGTAATATTTCACTGCTGAAGAAATTTTGGATTACCTTAGAAAAGTAGCTTGTGTAGATCAAATGTATCATCATCACAACCTTTGAGGCAACAAAATGTACAAAATGTGCAAGGGGGTAAAAAAAAGCACTATGCCTTCTCATGCGTATATTATTACAGCAAGCCTCATAGGGGTAGATGTGGCTTACCAGGGCTGTACATTAAAAATGTTTTGAATTAAATTTAAAAAGAGGTTGGCCTGATTTTCAGATTTTTATTGAAGATTTGATTTTGATTTGCACACACAGT
>JAOVYW010024108.1:0-28905 GCA_025775045.1 Hiodon tergisus | reverse complement strand
CTGCCAAATATGTAATTCTAATTATGACCCTGGGATGGACAACTAGGCGAGTTTCAGGCTTCTGCTGGCACACAGCTAGAAACTGGTTGTATCAATGTAAAAACTAACTACGCAGTCACAAGAGTTACAAGAATTTTTCCACTGCACTGCTGCAGACAACAGTGGGGTTCTATTTATAGCTCATTGGTTACAGAGTGGGTCTGATCCGAAGATGGTTCTTCTTCCAGAACTAGAGTATTCCGTTGCTCTTCCTCTTCACTTTATAGCTTTATATATATACACTTAAATGTATATATTCTTAATTTTAAATTGTGTAGTTAGTTCATACAAATAATTTATTTAGAAAATTCAATGCAAAGACTTGAATTGAGGGCCATTGTACCACAGCAGCATACCTCCTCAACCCGGGTCTTCAAAGCAGGAGGATCAGAGGGTTTTCCAAGTACTGAATGGGAAATGTGAGATGTAAATCTGCAAACAATGTTGCCCGCAAGGATCAGGGTTGATTACCCCATGCATTGTGCCATTGCATTCAAGATTTGAAACAAAAAGCATTATCACTTTCATAAACTTCTAGGAATACCATACATCACTGATATTGTCTAATATAGTTCACAATAACGTATCACACAGATTGGTTAGATGCTTAATCTACAGGGTCACTGTAGACCAATCATTTCTGTTTTCTGATTCTATATTGGTTGCGTTTCCAGAGAATTTAACAGTATGATTATTTTTTTCCACTGTGAATAAATATATACTGTTTAAGGCACAAAGGTGTTGGCGTGACACATCTGGTAACATGTAGGTGTTCTAATTTGATAATTTAGTAAATTCTGTGTTTAGCAGTTCTGGTTGGGTTAAATGTTCATTAACCAGCGATATCAGGAAGGAAATTTTTATTAAAAATTGTTCATTGCTAAAAAAATCAGCCGGTGGAGGAGCATAGTTACTCGTGTTTATTACGAAACACCAGAAGCCTAGCTCGATCTGTCCCTTCACATTATGGTGTGGGGTATAAAGAATGCAGAGCAGCTGCAGTATTCACAAACACCAGATAGAAACTGATCATTAGCTACACAAACACAGTTAAACCTATGCTGGTGAAGAGCTAAACTGTAAAAATCATACTTAGGCTGGGACCAAATCAAAACTTCGACAGCCAGCTAATCCCATTTAATAAAATAGTATGTTAAAGCGTTTTGTTTTTGTAAGCATGCTATTCTTTCCACTCATCAAAAGAAAATGCGTGTTTTTGTGGTGTATGTCATGAATACATTTCTTTTCATCTTCGCCGACTGATTGTTGAATAAAAAATAAAATAATACAAAAACTTCAGTTCTAACTGTTCTAGTTAATGATGCCCAAAAATAGAATACCACCTTATAACGTTTCCCTCAGAAGGGCATCATTTTAAACGTAAAATAGTCATTTTAAAGAATATAAAGGGGAAATCCTTCACTATTCCTTTTCCCAAATGCATTTTGACCTCGCAGATGAGTTAAAATTGCATCGTACTGAATCAAATAAAAAGAGGCCAAGATGAACAGCCCCAGTGCATGCCAGTGTCAGTCAGTGGACTGGGTTCAGCACTGGCTTTGTTCTGCCACTTGCTTCCGCGGTTCACTTTGAGCATCTGCTGTCACCCCTAGGTAAAAATGAGAGTCATAAATTAGTCAGCGTGAGGCAGACTCTAAAAGGACACCAATATTCTCTGCGGATCCAGAAGTGAACAGCTATAAAAATTGAGATATGATCTACTTGTCAAGTTCGGTTTTTGCCTCTTCTCTAATCACCCGTCTCTTTTTTCTACCTGTCACATTCCTAGCATAGGGTCTGTGGCCAAAATGAACAGATTCACTGGAAACATGTAGCGTGACAGTATAATATATTAAACAAAATTTTATAAATGTCAGTCTAACTAACATGAGAAGGGGTTAAAAAGCTCCAAACCAATTAATATTTAGCTTACTGTAAATTCAAAAAGCTCAGTATCAAAAGCTCTGAGAACATAATGTGGTAATATTTACATACCAAGTTTATGTTGCCAGTGCATGTAATCTGATTATGGTTATTAACAAGAGCTATTTGTTGTGGACTGATAAGTTCTTAAAAACAGTAACCCCCCCCCCATATTTTTTTAGAATGATCTATACTCATCGTGCCAAAGTTAAATTAATTGCTTTTCGGTTAATTGCTTTTCAGACACCATTATTCAGGCTGGGACCACTTGAAATCTTGCAATGGCAGTGTGGTTTCTCTGTATATAGACACACACAACAGTAGACTTTCTTTTTTTCTTTATATTCTTAAGTTACAAATCAGTGCCATTCTCCCAGGACTAAACTTGAAAGCAAAAGGCCAAAACATGGGCCAAGTCTTCTGACAGACACTGTAATATTAGTATAAAGTATAAAAACAGAAATCAGAGACATCCTAGGCGGAGAGAGAGAGAGGGGAGACAGACAAAGGATCTATTGTTATTCGAACTGCATGTTGTCTGACAGACGCACTTCAGCTTGGTTATTTGTCCGATGCACCTAGGGCTAAACCTGGTGTGAGGTGTATCATTTTGGTTTACTTTGGTGTTCCGACATCACCTTTTCGTGCCGAGGATTGGTTTGCTCTTTAGTTCTGGACAATAAAACCTTGTCCTTTTCAGCTACTCATGTCTTCTCCTCTCCTGAGACCTGTTTACAAGCTGCAGAGGCAAGCGCACCATCTACACCGCTTCTGTAAGATCCAACCAAAACGTCGCAGCACCACCTTCAGTTTACACGTGATGAAAGACGGGTTCATGTACAATAATTCATTGATTTGACTAACAAATCTGACACTTATTTATAACTTCAAATCAAATCAAACTTTATATTGCTCCCACTTACAAGGGTCTCAAGGCAATGCAAAAGAAAAATAAAGATAATACAATATATATCAAATATTACGTGTGATATATATATATATATATATATATAAAGTTTGAAAATGACAAACAGAAATGCAGCAGAAAAGCACATGCGACACAGGGACAACCCGAAAGTGCTTCTGGAATCCTTGTCATTCTGATGTGCATCTGAGGTCTTGATACGGGAGCAGAGCTGGAACACACAGAGCTGGAACATGCGTGCTGTACCCAAGTGTCTCTCTCCAGTCATAAATAAACCTCACTGTACTGAAACTGACAGCCTGAGATAAAGTTAAACATGAGCCATCTGGTGAAGCGGTACAGAAACAACAGCTCCACTCCGATGCCTTACGATCGCTTGCGTCGAGCATCCAAAGAGCATAATAGTGCATTCGTCTTGTCTGTGATCCAGTATATACACTCTATATATGTGCATGCAAACTATATTCCGTTTCCATAAATGTAAATATATTATTATTATTATCATTAGTGCAACAACTGATTACTGGTAATTGTCCCAGAAAATGTGCGTCCCCTTGTGAACTCCAAAGACCTGACATAAAGCCTGTGGACTGAACAATAGAAATATTAGTCAAAAGGCCAATTATGAGAATGGAGGAGTTTATTTTCTTTGCGGGGTAACAAAGATTAACTCCTGGCACTGCAAGTACTACAGTTAGCAGCACTTTCGCCTGTGAAGATAATGAACTGATAATCATGCCTTCTTCTTAGTTTTATATATTGACAATCCTCCTTCTGAATGTTTGTCTCCTTTCATTTAAATAGGCTGTGGGAGCTTTAAGGCTCAGTCTAACCGGGTGCAGCTGAAGAAGAATAAGAACATAAAGAAGACGGAAATATTGCACATTTAAAGCTAAGCAGTGGAATTAAACCCAACCCCCTTTATTAGCTGCATTGGATTAAACCAAGCCCAGTGTTAGGCCCTGATTCAACCCAAATGCCATGGCATCTGTCATTTTCTTTACCCAATACATTTTTCCCCTCACCAAAATGTTTAACCGCTGAATTTAAAAAATTTTAAAACTAAAAACTGACAACTGTCTTCTCAGCTTGAGAGTTTCCTATGCTGAGGTGAACAACTATAAAAAGTTGCCGACAACTGGTTAAAGTTTCTTTGTGCGCCTTTAAAACAGAATACTTGGCAATGTGTTTACCTAAATGTAATACTAAATTAAATCAAATGTATGACCCCAATATCCATATCCAAATACAAATAGTTTTTTTTCAGGTATAAATAATTCGTCTTTGTTGTTAGTTATCTATTTCTCATATAGAAACTTTTTTTAAAGATCTAAAATGCCTTTTGCATAGAATTTGGAGATCTTCGATGAACAAAAATGTGCCTACACCTCTGAACAGTTATCCTTTGCATAAATGTAATGTGTATATGGATGTATGTAGTGAATAAAACCGTTGCCATCAAAGTTTTAATAAACGAAAGAAACATGGTTGCAACCCTGAACCTTAAAGCCTGGGAACTAACAAACAAAACCAGAAATACTTCCACACAAACAGAGGTTCCCTCTTTTTGTTCTGCTGGTGCTTGAACCTGAAACGCATCCTGCAGATTCCTGGCCAGACATTTGACGGATCTTACGCTCCAGCAAGGCTCACAGTAAATGTCCATCTGTCTGCTTCCCCTGGGTACTTATTATTCCCGGCTATCCAGAGGGTTTTACTGTCAGCAGCCAATTTCAGCCCCCTGCCATGCAACCCAAACCTACCCAAGCCACTTCCAGCAGCCACACTGGCATCAGTACCGTTAGCAGTTTCCTATTCCGATAATATATCATATTCAAAAGAGAGAGAGAAAGAGAAAAAAGTGCAGTCCATTAGATAAAAATTGATCAAAAATAAATCGACCTGGATTGTTGTTGTTTTTTTTGAGACTGCCCGTTTCCACCCCCTTCATTCCTTTCCTAATCAGTGTGAGTTTATTGAGTTTATTGCTCTGCATATCTACAGCAAGAACTAGCGGCTTTATTTCCACGCCCTTACTGTACCGTTAACGACAGAACGTCACCGCGACGGTGCAAACAACGCCTGACAGTGAAGGCAGTTGTACGTGTTGTGGAACATTCAACGGGCTATTAGTCTGAGAACCTCTATGCTAATAAACACCATAGCAGTATTTCATATTATCATGAGACTGCATTCCCATAATGCCAGAGATAAAAGGTTTTAGCACTGAATTTACTCACAGGCAGCTGTACACTGACTATTTAGACGGCTTTGGCATTACACCGGGATAATGTTTGCGATGTATCTGTGATTGCATGGTTGACAACACCTTTCCGTCTTGCACCAGTCAAGACACAGTGGTGGAAGTGTGAGGAGGTGAAGATATAACAGTCCTCCTGAGCAGACCATGTATCAACGGCAGAGTCATTTTTCGCACAGGAAAAGAGCTCTCATTTTCACGTTGTGCAGACGCTGCCTCCCTTTTTATGTCAACACTGACGGTGATTCTTTGAACAATCTAGGCCATTTGCCTCTCATTTAAATAAAATTTGAATTAAAGGCACGGAACGCAGAGATGGTGCCAGAAATAGCTAACTGTGTTTGGCTTTCACATCTGGGAATACGAAGAAGAATTGCAAAGCATTGCATACCTTATTGAGCAAACAACTGTGTCCCTGTTTTGATTTATTTATCTTTTCCATCATTTGCTCCAAATTTACTTGATTAAAACTAATTTAGGATTAATAACTTTAAAGCATTGCTCCCATAATTGTGTTTTTTTGTATAATGAAGTCTTCCTTACCTTTTGACTCTTTATTCACATCTGCAAGAGAAAAAAGAGAGGGGAAGAAAAATAAAAAAACAAAGGGTCAGCGAATTGGATTCCACAGAAGCAGAATTTCAAAGCAGGGTAACCCTGTCACCCAACACTGACAAATGACAGCAGCTCAGACAATGTGCAGACACATTGGTTAAGAATAGTCCCAGCCAAGAGGGCATTGTAATTTATTAAACTAGGGACGAAAAACGTCTGAGAATCCTCCCTTGAGAATTCAAAGTTTGTGCCAGTTGCATCCGTATTTGTCAGTGTTCCCACCAATTTCAACGGAGAAATAAAAAAAAGGAAAAACTTCAGCCTTATCTATAAAAGTGACCCCTATCTTCACCTCCACTATTACGGGCAAAATATTGGTAAAGTAATTCAGTCAGTCTAGGAAATCCTGACATTTCGATTGTGTTTTTTTCTTTTCTTTTTTTCTTATATAGCTCAGTTTAGTCCCTGCTTGTTATTTGAACAAAGGATTTCAGTTTTGACAGTGCATCTGATGCAAATACCACCTGAAAATGTCTTTTTATTCATATTTTAGAGACATTTGGTCAGCCAGTTGCTGTTGTCAAAGAGCAAGTTTAAGAGATAAATGGCGCTCGTTTCCACTTCTTCAGTGTTATTGCCATGTCTTGACATTAATTTCTACAGAGATATATGAACTAAGATATTACACAAGCTGCAAGCAACTTTTCAGGCATTAATGCACTATCAATGAGAATCTTCAGTCCCAAAAAATCTAGGTTTCTGTTGTTCCACTTTTTCACAGGATAAACTGTTCCTACAGCAAACGTTATTTATTTATTATCTATTAATTTTTAACTAAACATCGCAATAAAAAAAAAAAGAATGGAAAGCAACTTAAAACAGCTAGGTAAAAATGGCCAGGAGAAGTTATAAGGTATCACTGCCTACAGAGACATATTGCTAAGCAAGTATAATGTGCCAGTAATATGATTTATTACAGATGATGTATTTCTTCTGCATCCATCTGCATTTTCCAGTACACCATCTCCAGGGAACAGGTATGGGAGGACGTGAGTCAAATTTTAAGAGAATGCATTCATCCAGGAGTGTGTTATTTGGAGGGCAATAATAAAATGGTTCATTATGAAACAAACCATGTAGGAGAGTTAGAGTTGCGTCCGTATCTATTAAGGCATACAATATCAAAGGGACTTAATGTAACAAACTGCATTAACTATGGACAACAAATAAACATCAGAAACCTGTTATACTTCTTTACATTGTTTATTTTGATGATATTGATCTACTTCAGTATTAAATCCAAATTAGATTGTATTAAAAAAAAAAAAAAAAATATATATATATATATCCTGTCGCATTCAACCCATCCGCCTCTTTTTTCACTATGGCTACACAGCCCACGGCGGCTGACAGTTGAGACGGACGTGTCTCTCCTCCAATCAGTGCTGACGCTATACTCTCCCGGTCACAACTGGCAAAGTACATGATCTGCGAAACTCAGCTCATAGGGCTCACTCTGTGATTCGGGGAGAGCCTTTTACCAACGGAGCCACAAAGGTGTCAGGTTTGACGTTTTTTTGAAACGGTCTCCTTGACAACATTTTCTCTTTGTTCTCAGTTTAAAAAGTGGGTAGGACTTGATAAAATGCAGTGAGCTTTATATAACTCAGAATAATGAACAATAAAGTGATGTGTATCGATGTGCTGCAATGGAACCCTTTGTTCTTAGACGCGTTCCCTCAAACATTACTTTCTCTATGAGGAATATTATCACAAATAGTTGTGCAGCATATATGTGTCATATAGCCTACTGATACAGAAATTGAAGCCAGAGACAGAAAAGATAATACATTTGGATGCAAATGACCCTTGCCATTTTGGATCATACGCCAGCTGCAGGTGTAATTATGACTTCAAAAGCCTCTGTCGCACACAGAGTTTTTATCTAAATTGTTTGCTCCTTTATCATTTCCTTATTTTTTTTCTTTTGATTCGAGACACTCCCAGCAGCAGCCATTGGCCTTTAATGCTTCTCTTACCAGCCAAAAATGGTCCTTCCCACTCAGCTCTGCACTTTGCCACACAGTATACCTCACAGATTCAATTTACTTGACCATCTCCACATTTCACTGAATGACCTATTGCACTCATTCAGTCTCCCGTACCAGTGCAATTGCTCTTCTTTACTGTGCTGTTCACACAGCCCCTTGGACAGACCCCCGTATTTACGGCAGCATATGAGTTAGTCATTTGTCACAATATATTTCATACATCACACTGACATGGTGCTATACATTCAGCTGAAAGCCAAATAACATAAAATAAAAGGCCTTGAAACCCAGTTATATTGTTTCAACATAGCAGTAATTTCGCTATTTAACCTTTTGGATAGAGTTTTATCTGAGCAGATGTTTTTTATAGCCCCACATAATGGCTTAAAATGTGGTTTAGGCTATTAGCCAGAACTTGTAACAGCTAGCTGAGATATGCTGGGATATTAGCTGAGAGGTAGTAAGCTGCAAAGTCCATACCCCTGAGCAGTCTTTTCATTGTTACCAGTGGTATTTTCTGGGCCGTAATGATTTCAAACATGCATCAGTTTAGTGACCGACCCTTTAATACAGAAGTTGTTCAATAAATCTAACTCTGGATAGGATATATCTGCAGCTGTGTATTATTGATTTGCCAATCGAAAAGTTTAAATCAAATCAAAAGGCTTTCATACAGTGCCTATTTGCAAATCATCTAACACAACTATACGTGTTTATAAATATTTATAGTACAAGTAAATCGTGGAAACATCTCATCTGACCGCAGAAACATCTCATTTTAAAGACACAATTTAAAGACAAGGGGTGATCATCGTCTGGACCAATCAACCTGTAGACACATTTCTTTTGGAGGCTATGCAGGAATACATAATTTCCTAATTATTACATAAAATGTAACAGAGGCTCTGAAGCTCTGTCACCATCCATTGGACTAACCGTGGGCTGATAAAACTCATTAAAACATTCATGCCTACTCTGCCTTTTTCCTCACATTGACTTTGAAAATCAAATGATCACAATCATTGCCAAATTAAAATGATTAGTGTTCTCTGGGGGATTACCTCAAAATCTAAACATTTGTTTCACCAACCATGCTCTCATGGTGCTAAAAGGATTCTTCTCCCCAGACCACTGCACATCTCAGATAGTTAGGAGATGCCCCGATCCAGCCATGTACATAGCTTGGATCTAGGCACCTTATACGTCAGATCACTGCACCTTCTAATGAATCATCTGTTTGAGTACAAGAGACACGCCAGATATTAGTTTTACATTGAGAAAGTCCACGGTCTGCCTGGTTATGGCAATGTGCAAGTGTTGCCTTCAGAGGAGCTGGGACAGTGCTGGTGTAAGCTGTTCTCCATATGGTTTCCTAGGTGGAAATGGCAGAGGTGCATCAGTTTATCCAAGTAGATAAACGCTTTACTTGCACCTGGACTGAGAGCGGCATTAGCCAAGCACAGCTTTGCTGCAGATTCGACAGATAGCTTTGTCTGTGCAGGAGCATGAGGGAAGCCAGGTGGAACTACAATTACCAGCCATGTTGAGTGAAGAATGCGCTGCAACGGTGTTCGGCATTTTAAATTACAGAGCTGTTGATGGTTAACATATTGGCAGTAAACTACAGAATGACATTTCATTCACAACAAAGCTAATTCTTACAATGGCAAGCAACAGCAGCAACACAAAGTGGACTGAATTACATTAGAAAGCATTTAGGGATTTAAGTCTGACGGCTAGACTACAGGATCAACGTCAAGCTTGATTTGAAATCATTTCTTGAGAGAGAAATTAGCATTCTCGGAATTTGGGAACTATGGGAATGATGTAGAGATGTTTGTTTCCATAGCATAGCATGCGGCTAAAATGTCAGATGTGCTGGAGGTTAGCCCTTCCTTTTAATACTGCCAATGCAATCCCTTTGAAAATTCATTAAAGTGTTTTGACCCCTGTACCATCTGTGAAAGGCAGGGACAAGCACAGTCCAGAGAAGACGGAAAGGGAAAGAAAAGGCAACATTTTATGACTATATGGAGGACAAATGACCACATAAATAATTTTTCTACTAGCAAAAGACCACCAAGGAAAAGATGACAGACATAACCCAGATGCCTGCACCAAGGGCAAAAAAGATCATTCCAAAACTTGGCACAATGAGAGTCCCAAATATTTCTAATTTCATTTTATATCAGCCCATTTTCACTTTATTCAGCTCCATTAAAAATGCAGTAAAAGAAAATATATATATATAATGTTTTCTGTCACTACTGAATGGTAGCATTTCATGTTAGTAAAAAAAAAAGGTAATCTTGTCACAGTTAAGACTCCTAATTCTTTTGCACAAATAAGTACTGACTACTATGTTTCGTAGCTCCAATTCTGGTAAACCACTGCATGTGGAATGGCTTTTAACCCTAATTTGTTTAAATTCAATTGGATTGAAATTCACATTACTCATTTGTATATGTTATATATATATATATATATATATATATATATATATATATGTTTATGTTGTAAATATATGCATTAAAACTATTAAAACACTTCTATTTTCCAGCTCCATTCACAGAATCTCTATAGTCAAATCTAGTGCTCAGTTAAGAACCCAATCAACTATAATCAAATAAGAGCCCAGATTAAATGAAAACCTGCATACGATTGAGACCTGAGGAATTGTGAACTTGGGTTGAGTAACACTGGCCTGTATGTTCAGTTATATTACGACTGACACTTTAAATTCCAAATGAACACCCAGAAATACTATGGCTTCCAAATAATATGTTCATCTACGTTTTCACTCCTCATTAGGGCGATAACACTCAAAGGTCATGGTCAAGTGAAACGTATCAATCTTTGAAAATCATGTTGGGCTGAATGTGGGATGTCTGAAACCTCGATTTTATGTAGCAATAGGCATTACCCTACCCACCCTATGGCCCCCAGTGTTGACCATCATCATCAGGCATGTACGAATCTTTCAAATGAGGCATTGTAGTCACTCCTAACTCCTACTTAATTAATAATGCACCGTCATTATTGCTATGTTCACATAGGCCTGGCAATACATTATGTATTAAAGAGATCTCCTCCAGTTTCTGAACTCTATGGTAGGGTTTAATGTAGGCTGACGACATCTGGCCCTGCTCTTCATGACACTCATCAACACCTCTGTGCAATTAAAATTCTTCTCAGCGGCTTTTGATCTGTTAACTATCTCATTTACATGACTCTCTTCGCACCAGATTTTCATTAGGACGTGTTAGCGGCAGTGGCGGAAGGCTGACTGAGATGCAGGGAGGATGCGTGTGACCTAATGCTCAAAGTCAGAGGGATAACGCGTTCCCGTGCTTGCGGGACACACCGACAGGCCAGCCCTGTTCTGCCCGGCAGGTGCGGATGGTTCCCCCCTCCATCAGTCCCGTGGACGTACATAAGCGGGAGGGGTAAGTCTTGGTGTGTAGCAGAAAGTTCTTGCCAGGGTTCAGTGCTTTGACAGAGCGCTTGGACTGGGCTTCCCTTCCTTCGTCAACACCCTGACGAAGGAAGGGAAGAGGGAAGAAATTCTTTGTAGGTGGTTCAATCAAACTGATGCCATCTGTTTTTCTTTATTCTTCCACATGACAGCAGATGATCTCCCACAATATATAACTGCGGGCAAGATGCTGCCAGTCCGCTTTGAGCAGTGTTTCTCTTCAGATCTGTGCCCTGTCACTGCTGCTGAGCTGTGTTCTCCTGTGGGTATTTAACCAGTGGTACCCTTCAGCTTAAACATTCACAAAGTTATTACTGACTAATATGGTAATAGAGCAGTAAGCGGCGACCTGCCACGGCGGACTTCCTCAGGAAGAGGATACAGATTCTGACCACCAGAACATCTCAGAGAGTGAGATGTTCCACTGTGAGATGTGCCTGCTTGCCTCGCCCAGTCTTTTGCTAGGGAACCAGTGGATGCAGTGCATTGTGGTCCTAATAAGATGTCTGACGTGTGTCCAGGGTACGATTTAGACACAGGTCTTCCGCATTCTAGCAATCGAAATTCTTGCAGAAGGTTAGCATGAAGTCTCTTTGCTTTCATAGCACAGATAAACTCAATAAACAAGAGACATGGATTGCGTTGGACTTGGAGCCAGTATCCTACATGTCCCAGCAATGCTACGTGTCTGCATTTAACTCACCCTGGATAATCAGCTGTGTAATTCAGATAAAGAACGTAATCAGGTCAGAAGAATAGTTATTAATTGCACGTATCCAGACAAATGCCTTGAAAAACGTGTCTGTTTACACTGAATCTTCTCATGTGAAACACAATTATACCTTATGGCCCACAAGGCCGTTCCCATTAGCTGGTCCGCGTTACTCAGTGTAAACAAGCTTTCCTTGATGCTGAGGTAATGATCCTCATTGTTGTTTTTAATACTCTTAGTATTTCATTTCCTTTTTAAACACCGCAATGAGGTAATGAATGTGTCCCTGCGGACGGTCTTCTCAAGGGGCACGCGCTAATTGCACTCAAACAAATGATCCTTCCCCCAAAGAACAACACCCGAATGCTCCATGCTGTTGGAGCATTCATATTAAGTTACAGTAACACCTACCTGAAACCAAGATTTGAAATGAGTCGAACATGTTCCAATATGGCGGCTTTAAATTCAAGTCAAGAAAAAGGAAAAAAACAAAACAATATGAAGGCTGAATTGTAAATGTGAGCATTATATCCTTCAGAGCGAAAGTGGTTTGATTGTGAGGCTGAGGTGTCTGGGAATGCCCATTGTAGGTGTGAACACTGCATGCAGTTATTTAGTCTGAGTGGTACCGAAGTCTCCCAGATTAGACGTATTAAACCTGCGCACAATCATATTAAATCTATGAAGATCTATTAAGATGTGTCCCAGTATTTCACTCAGAATGTAGAAAGCATTCGGTCAGAAAGCAGTCTCAAACATTCAAGGCAAGTCAAAAGAAAATCCGAAAAAACGTCTTGCAATAAAGTCTCTGTAATCTCATGTTTTTATAATGTCATCATCTATTCTATTTTGCTCCTTTTTAAAAATAAATAATTCCAGGGATAAATATAATCTAACTCTCATGAACTACTTATTTTCCATTAAAGCTTCTGAATAGTGTAATTTGATTATCAATGAATGTTGGACAACTGCCATTGTTCTATGATTCTGTGCCAATACTAAAACACTCAATCTGCATACCACATAATTATTAACGCAAAAATTATTATTCAGTGGAAGATATGTGGCTTTATGGCATTACATTTTAATATATATGTCAGACACTAAAATAAAATAATTGTAACCTGTGCACTTAAGTGAATTATGAATAATAACAACAATAATAACAACATAATCATACTGATATTAGGAATATTAGGATGAATGAAAACGTTCACTGACTTATTTATATGCCAAGCATGTCTATAAATTCCAGTATCATACACACTGCTCTGTTTGTATTTAATAGGTTCTGTACCTACTTACAGTTATATTTTCACTAAGACAACTATGCTCTGGATATTGTTACACTTAGGGAATGCTGCCTATAAGAGGGGAAAGGGTGCTGATTTCACTGGTTGGTGCTCAGTATTCGATAGAGAGTCCCGTCAAAGGAGATCATGGCGGAGATCCACACAGAGGTTCAGAAGGCAGCCCAGTGGACCGTCAGGAGTGAAAGAGGGTGCATGGAAGAGGGAGGATGAGAGGGGTATGGCACACGGAGGACTTAACATCAGCGGAAAGGAAAAGAAAAGAAGACACGAAACGCAGCAACAAACGGCACGTGGAACCAGAGAGCCATTCCAGTGGGCCGTTATTTATACCATCCTCCCTCGCTCATCGTCTATTCCTCTGACGCCGCTGCAAGGTGCACAAATCAATGCTGTAGTGTATCTTTCCTGTTCCGCTGCAAACGTCAACAATGAGCCCATTCCAGCGGATGGCTTTCAGTCCAGCTAAGCTGCACCCCTACTACTGCGACTGCTTAGCGTCATATCTGGAGAAGCAAAAAGAAATGGCTGTCAATACACTGACTAAAGGAGGTAAATAATTTAAAGGATTGCACAGTGACACCATATTGACGTTTTCTCGGTGCTGACTTTCAACAGCCCCCCGTGTATCCCCAAAGGCCCCTCTTTCATCCTAAATGGCCAGACTAGACACAGCTGTGGAACACTGACAGGACAAGCAATTTCAGCCATCTCCTGGGAAATGAAGGAAGATCTACCTAAATAGAATCACCTCTCATTATGATTCATTAGATATTCCCATTAACACTGAATATATACTATTAAAAAAACAAAAGACAAAGGTCTACTCTGCTTGTACAATATGAACCGACTGAGGCTGATCAGTCAAGCAAATCAAAAACCAAACAGAGACATTCTCCACCAATCAGCATTCACATGTAAGATACGTGAGGGAAGCTAAACGCATAACCCGTGGCTGTGTTCTTGTAATCACATACCGTTCCAGCATACCCCTGAATGCACCGCCAAGCGTAAAGCACCTTTTAAACGCTGTCAGTCACTGAAAATGTATGCATTAGCAGTGCACCAGGCGGCCCACACAGAATTACACGTTCTGTGCTTATTAGGAAACTTCATAAAGAACTGCCATTGTTGTAAATGTTCAAGCCGTGAGGGACATTGTTTAAAAAAAAATTACATGAACATGTTTTGTTAGCCTTGAAGGCACAGGCTTGTTTCTTATATTGCAGTGTAGCTCCTGTCTTGGCAACATTAAGTCAAAACTTCTGGCCTTCATGAATGTGTTGATTTAACGTGACTGTGCTAAAGTAGATTACGGTAATACCAGTCTGGTTGGGAGCTGTCTGCTGCAGAAGGAACACCTGTCACATTCACATTCACTGTCAGTCAGGACTTCCTTTCGATATATAATCAAAATATCATAAGTGATAGAGACTGCAGCGTGGTTTCTTTATTGTGTTCAGCATTTTATTACGCGAAAAAACATAGATTACAATCAACAATTTCAACGGTGACGTACGGTTATCCTTGTTCCTTTTTTTCACAAGTAACTTCCATGATAACTAACGTTTCCATGGCAGTGGTGACAAGCTGCTGACGTTTGATGAAGGATGATAAATGCGAGGAGAGCAAACACATTTTAAAATCTCTTTCTACCGAGGTTTCGCACAAGTGACTATTAGAAAACGCGAGAGAAGGTGACATGGTCTTGATAAAAAGAATCACATGATCTTGACGTCACCCAATCGGTACTGGGACATGCTGGACTCACAGGTTTTATGCTGCTGCAATCCGGATGATTGACTGAGAAACCTCTCCAGCTGTGTCAGTTCTGGGTAGGGACATTACTCCGTTTTTCTTTATCTTTAACAACAAGGTAAAAATTATAAATGGGACAATCAAAACAAACATATTGGAGCGCTGGTTTCCCTTTGTCTAAGATCCAGACTACTACGGAATTAAGTATTATTAAAACGTATCTAGGCACGTTGTCACCAAATAAAAAATCTAAAGCGTGTTTAAAGCTGTTTTAATTTACCAAAGTGTTTATTTATTTATTTTGAACCTAAAATAAATAGCCCTTCCATCAAATAACCAAAACCAAAAAAAAATAAAAAAAAACATTTATAATTTTAAAAATAGGCCAATGAGACTTAGGAAATGCTTATCTGCTGAGAAATAGATGTGGATGAGCCACCAGAGTTTCATGGAGACTTTGTATGTAAGATATTCATACATATCCTTGTTCTGGGGCGTAATCGCCTGCCCATGTTGCCAAAACAGGACGCACATATCCGTTTGAGTTTTATTGCCATGAATGTGTCTCTAAAAACGGAGTCTGGACTCAAGTCAGGAACAGAAACAGACATAATCAGACTCGCCTAGGGTCTTTAATAAATTAGGTGGCTTTGCAAAGCTGAGAGACAGAGGATACATGAGTGCAAAGTACCCGTCACAATCTGTTTATTTAATTTTGCATAGCTGCAATGCCGGAATAGGAACACATAATGCAGAATACAGATGCTATCATTTTTTACATCCGTTCTCCTGGTCAACTCTTGATGTTGGTATGAATTTGACAACTTTGACAACCCAGTTACTTTCCTTGTTCACTACTTAAGCGTCTGCATCGCCATATGTTTTTAATTAGAGGCTGCTGTACCTGCCATTCACTTTTCACTAAAACTTAGGGCTCTTCACATCACTACTGGGGATTGCAACAGCCACCGTTTTTTATGTGTTGGGCAATTATTTCACTTACTGTCGAGCAAAGGGAACTGTGTTGATCAATGAAAATGTCACACTTCTCCTATGTCACTAGAATACGTGCACGAACAACATCTGCGCCATGAATACACTTTGTTTAAATTAAATCTGAATAAAACACATTTTTAAACATATCAGCACAGTGTTCATAATCGAGTCATACATGGACTTCCTGGAGATTACTTTGTTCATCTCATTTTCCCAAAAGAGGTGTTGTAATGATGGTCAGAGAAGACTTGTTTTCATTTTTACGGTTGGCTTACTGCCTTATTTTATTAATGTACTTTGTGTGTTTATTATACTGTGGCAAGCGCAGTAAATAGCAAAGGGCTGAACTGGGGAAATGGTCATTATCACTGCATGTCCTGTAAGGATATCAACTATCAGGGGAACAGCGTCTGTGTGTTTGCTCAGGTTGGGTATAAGTAAATATAGAGCAGGGATTGTTAGAGGATGAGACTTCCCTGTTTGGTGGGCTCAACACTGTGATAATGACAGGTGTAGACATTGTTTGTGTGTAAAATTAAGTTCTATGTTAGACGATAATCCCCAGTGGGCATTCCAAACTGTGTGCCTCGCCAATGAATGTGCTGGTGACCTTAAAACATGTTTTATTCCTTTCAGCTCTGTTATTTATAATTAAAATATAAGTTGCTCTGTAAGGACTAAGGAAACTGGAGAAATGCTATCAAGTTTACAATGGTACAATAAAATAAGAAAAGTACATTAGCATAGTAAACATGTTACCAGATTAAGATTAAGATTAAGACAATTTGTTCACCATTTAAATTATTGTATAAATTTGAACTCACTTCTCTTATAGAAAATGTCAATATCTTAACAGCAATGATTTCCCCTATTCTCCAAACCTGTTACACCAATCAAACTCTCGCTGCAGGGCAAACAATGTTGAAAATATCGGTTTGCAATACTGTACCTGAAAATACATAGATGACAGTGATTCCTACACAGCTGGTAGGTACACAAAAATACAACTACAACTGTACACTGTATGCACGTTTAACATTTCAACTAATTTATCGGCTACTGTACCGTAATTGACTTCTCGCAAGCAACATACACTGTAAAATCACTTATTACTGCTAATTCCATTCTGGGGAAATTATATCAATAAGCCCATCACATATTTTTTATGTACACCAATAATAAGACTATTACAATATATATTTATAAATATATTATTATAAAGAGGTACTAGGTTCATTAAATAATGTTAAAAATACCTGCTTTTTAAATACCGGCAGTAATGGCGATATTGCTTTTGTGATATATTTCAAAAAGTATGGGGGAAAAAAAAGTTGAAATTGTTTATTTTATAGAGAGATAAGTGCAGTATATCTAACATGTTATATTCTCATAAATGGGCAGAAAAAGTTTGAACCAAACAATTGATGAAACATTTTAGAGTAACTACAATGTTTTAAGATTCTCACAGTTTAAGGAAAATACTTTCCACAAAGACCAGTTAAGACATTTAATAAGTATTAATTATCTAAAAAAAAAAAAAACATTGAGAGTCAAATTGTACTTTTTTTACAATACAACAATAACTTTGTGAGCTGCTCTTAATTAAAAACATAAAGAGTTGAAAAAATTGTAATTATTTAAAGACTAAGGCTGTGATAAAACCAAAAGTTTGGCAACCTGCTAATTGCATTTTACACAACCGTATTTAACAGCTTTTTCTTTTCATAAGCAGACGAGGTAAGGTACTTACAAACAAAAGAAAACACTTTTTAAATACAATGTATGTTTGATTAGCGAGTTGCCTAAGTTTTGATTTGGTCTCAGCTCTTGCATTGTTAGTGTACTTAACTTGGTATGGTTTCCTCTGCTTTATCTCTGCTGCCACTAGCATTAGCCTTAATCCTAATAACAAGACCTGCGGCTGAAACTGAAATTGTTTGCACAAACCAGCTGGTGCGTTAAACTTATGACGAGCTGCATTGAGTTTAAAGCTGTGGCGTCCTTTAGGTTTGATTTCTCCCACCTCAAATCTACTTTGCATGAAACCGATGCAGGTCTGTGAGCTAGAAAAGCAAGAAGAAAAAAGGAAAGTGAAAAAGCTCCATTTCTCTTTTAAAAACTGCTAAATGCATGCATTCCCCTTTCGTGGTAGGGCAAGTGAGAGAACAGTGCTCAGAATAGGTTACCACCAGCTCTGCAGGTGCACATCTCATGCATGGGCAACGCATTCAATTTCAGGCCGTATGAAGAACGGTTCAGATAACGACGCTAAAAAATGTAGACCCCAGCCAAATTAACCACTGTAGAAGTTGTAGGCGTGCAAGAAGGCTGAAGTTTCCAGAGCAAATCTTCCTAGAGACGGGAGCAGTCTCAATTAGGTCAGACTTGATTAAAACAAATGGATCCGTGCTTACTGCAGATGTGAATAACATGAACTGCCCCATTAGGAATCACGATTTATCACAGCCTGCCATTCACCACAAAGCACTCACACGGACAGCGCTATTTACCATCCAGGACACTAACTCCGTTCTTAATGGAGAATAAAACATTTTCCTGCGGGACTTACATTAGACCAGCCCCCTTTCTGCTTTCTCAAGGTAGACGTTTCCTGCTATTAAAACCACAGAGTAAATTCCACCCCCTCCTTGGGGATCCTGATTGCCCTTCTAATGTGCAGCTTAGAAACTGTAATACAATAGACATCCAACTTATATTTCCCCAGCGAGACGGTGCACTTTATATCCTTCAGCGATGGCACAGGAAGTGGAGCTCTCTTGAAACAAAAGGTGTTTGCTGGGGAGAGACAGAGACAATTTCTCTGCCAGTAACTATTTTTGTGGGGGTCTCACCAGCAGAAGTCATTATGGGTACGTTTCCATTTGTAGGCCACGCTCTTGCCTTCTTTTGGAATATGAAAATGTATGAAGATAAATCCTCTAAATCATTCCTGGGGTGATCTATATAATTAATATCTATATGATATATCATCTGTAGTCGTCTTTTCCAAATCTATCCATCTACGTCAATGAAAAATGCAAGGAACATTCACTTTGGTCTGAATTTGTTTTTTTCGAACATTCCCACATGATAAGGCTGTATGTTGCCATTGTACTAATAATAAAGATTTATATACATGGTTGTCTGCGCTCTATATTTTGCTTTGAAAGAAATGGAGAAAGCAGGTGCACAATTCACCGTAATGCTCTTGTGCGCTCACACTCTCCCGATGATGGAGAAGACGGACAATCGCTGATTAATGGCTCTTCACGATGACCACTGTTCACAGTTTTTTTCCAGGAGAGACCATGCAGATAGATTTGATACACTGATATATGTAGCTGGGTGCTCAGAGCGGGTTTTGAAGGCCAGACCGTGCAAATGTTAAGAACTGAAACTGAGCATTACACCAAGACTCAAACCAATTACTGGATTTTGCTCAGATACTGGCACCATAGGTAGCATGTGCTTGTCCTGTCAATTCCTGTATCAAGCGAACACTATAAATAAACAGCTGAAATTAGGTTTTACCCAAAACTGTCATTTAAAAATGTGGATTTATATAGCTCCTGAATAGCCGGAAGTTACTGAGAGGAAATAATATCCACATTAGAAATGGTTATAAATAGTTCTTGTTTTTCATACACTGGTACACATATAAATATCCAATCAAATTTAATAACAAACCGTCAAATGCAGATCAGATATAACCCATTCATAATTTCCCTTAAATGAGAACATGAACTCAGTTGCATGCTCTCGCAGCCTAGCATGAGTGTAATGCTAAGATGTAAAATGATCTCTTTGGTAACGCTGACATATTATGTCCCCACATAATCAACATTCAGACATTCTCATACTTGTACCATGAACTATGACAAAGAAAAAAAATGGAAATATTTTAATTGAAATACAATGTGTCATACACTTCCCACATATAAACCCCAACAATATCATGATAGATTACATCATCTTCTTAATGGGATTCAAGAACATTAGACTCAGTAATTTCATGCAGTTGCTTTAAATTCAACGTTAATGAAATCATTCATCCAGCTCTCCTATTACTTGAACATGCCCATTAGGTTTAACAAATTAAGGGAAAATCTGACATCACTAAAAATGAGACTGTGTATAAGTTCATCACTATAAATAGTGTATCACAACAAATGTTGGAAGCATGAGGGTAGCACTTAAAAGATGTATGCAAGGTTTTACTAATATGGAGCTCATAATCTGTCATGGGCTTTCCCTCCTGGTCTGATGCTTACATGTCCCGTAAACCCAATGTCATGTTACTCAAGAGTACCTCACAAAGAATAGTTCTGGGGGTGAAATGGGCATTTAAAATTGGATACTTTTACACTCCCTCATCTCTACCCATGCGTGATAGGCCTTCTTAGAAAGGCGAAAGGGCCTTGGTTTGGTCCTGCATATTTTTCTTTTGTTTTAATCACTTTTTAAACTCTTTGTGGCCTATACTGCAGAGCAATGATTTGGTCAGGCCCCAGGGCCATTTTCTAATGGACTCCAAATTTTAGCAACAATGTCAAAAGTCAAACTTAGGCTGAGACTAAATCAAGACTTTGTCAACCCTCCAACGGCATATTCCATAACTGTATTTAGTATCTTATTTCTTCTACTGATAAAAATAAACAGCTATTAAATACAGCTATGAAAAGTGCAATTAGGTTTCCAAAGTTTTGATTTGGTCCCAGGCATCTGGGATCACTTACAGACCCTTACAGTCTTTTTGCTAGTGCGCTATGATAGCCCACATACAGCATATGTTGGGACACTGAGATCCAGATCCCTGACTGAGAATTGAACCCGGGTCCTTTAACACTACTCATGCGGCTGAAACCTATCAACAAGAGAAACGAGTTGCTTGTTGAGCAAAGGTCTCCTCCTTAGGTAACCAATCAAGCTCTTGTCTCGACTCTAGAGGTCGAGGCCACCTTCTATAGAGAACTCGTCCTCAAGAAGCTCTGCTTCACGACCAAAAATTTAAGTCTCCCTAGTTATGGACCCTGTGATATCAAATCCAACACAATGGCTAACAGCGTCATTACTGGAAAACGTTTGTGAAATTGTTTGTGAAACTTATCAATATAACTTTCATTTTATAATTAAGTTGTAATTTAAGTTGATGTAACATTCTCTGGAGTACTTCCAGGCACGATAAGATTTCGACTCCGGTCTCTCAGTTCCAAAGGCAGTGAGGTTACTACATAAATAAAAGGAGCAGGCCTGTGTTGATTTGACACTGGCAGTTTTGTTGAATATGATTGCTAAAATATTACCAGGCATTTACACATTGCAACATCGCATGTGTACATGTGTGTTTATGTATATAGAAAGGAGCTATTAAATAGCCTTGATTTTAAACACTGGGTCAGGATTTACACTGCATTACACCATCACTTTAGAGGAATAACATTTGTAAAGTAAGATACATTTTTGGTTAATACATGACTATTTCACTTCAGAGAGCCATGGCTTAAATTATATTATTTTTTGTGAATGGATTTATTAATTTGGTAAATATAAAAAGTTAATAGCACCCTTAGAATTTATAGCATTACGAATATGGTTTCAAAAAAGGATACACATATGTATTCTACTGTGAAATCACGGGATGCTTGAGCAACATACGCAGCCAGGGCACAAAAAAGATTGCTCCACTAATGGTTAATGCTGATATAAGAAGCAGAATTTGCAAGAAAGCCGCTCATTCCAATGGGAATCCAATAAATAGTTTGTGAATGTTACAGATCTCGCCTCCCAAATCTTCACTCTTGTTACCATGGCAACAGATAAACCAACAGCGATGAACAAGAAAATGTAAAAAAAATGCACCATTGCTGTTAAGACAAATATTCTTTGTCCTTTGAGCTATAGAACAAAGTGATCCGCACCTTAAAAAAAACCCCACATCAATATTGTTTTATATAAAATTCAGAAGTATAAACGATCACAAGCCTGCCCTTTCCATTAAACCGCATTAATACTTAACATCTCTTCACAGACACATGGATGTGGGACGCTTGACATCATACCAACAAATGTGTTGGCTCAGTGCAGAAGAAAGCGGGAAAAAAAAACTGATACACTGCAGCCACATCCATTGTTTCATTACTCCTTCTGGTGAACCATTCTTCAGACTCTTCTTTAGAAAAAACACACTCTTTTGTCTGAGCTGTACTTTGGCTTACTAATCCCTTACACCATTATATTATGTATAGAAGTTTGATTTCCATCTGAAAGTGTCAAAAACAACAAAATGTCTTGTATCTGCAGTACTTTACCCTTCACCTTTGTACCTTAACAATATGATCCCTTGCTAGCAGCAATGGCGGAGCCTTTTTTCTTTATTCTCTGTATACAATCAGACTAACAGAAGCGAATGCCTACCTCACGGTTCAAAAGACCACCACGATTTGTCATTATGGTCTTCACTCTTCCAGAAGACTGAAGTTCACGGTTGTACCCAGTAGATTATATTGGTCTCTCTGATGGCTGGGTCAAGGTCACTTGCAGAAAGAACCATCGATGAGTTCAGCCAAATTGAAATCGCCTTAGACAAACTGTTCAGCGCCTTTAGGTTGCTTGCATGATTAAGTCGGTCTTTAAATATATTGCTGATAAAATATATATAAACATTATAATGAAAGTATTTTTACAGATCCTGTGTCTGGTCCTCTTCTCTGTTGCAGTCGCTTGCTGAATAGTTTCACCATTTAATTACTATTTTACGGTAATTTACGGTTAGTATTTTTAAGATTGTTAGTGACGTGAGATACAACATGACCATAGAGCGGAACGTTATAGTACCAAAATCTTTTCTTATCCTCAATTTTCCTTCTCACTTTTCCAGATTTATATCCAGACAATACCTGTAAAATGATTCAATACATAAACGTTAACAGTCTGATTTTTTATTTATTTTTGGTCATATGTCAAAGAAATTCAAGAATAACAGAAGGTAAGAAGGTTTTGTATCTGGAGGTGCTGGGGTCATCAAGAAGCAGAGCAACAGTAGACAAGGGCATTGTGCCCAGACCCAAGCCAGACAAAAGACTTATAGCGGGCTGTGGAGACCTAGATGGGGGCAGCCACTTCCACAACCCAACTAAGAAAATAAGGAAAGACACAAGAACTAAAATTCTCCTCTTGCCCTTTATAATATGATAACTCCTGGGGGGGTTGACTTAAATACCAGGTCTGGATTTATTTTTTCCACCTGACCTACTTGGAGGTTTTCATCCTTGCAAAGAGGAGCATAGAGCCTCAGTCTAGCAAGCCAATGGACTTCTCAGCAGCCAATGTCCAGGAGTGGAGAACATGGGAGCTCAACAGGGAGAGCCAACATTTGTATAGACAGACATTTGCAGTCTATCCAGTTCTTGTTATTGTTGTGAAAATGTAAGTATGATAAAGTTTGTAATCATGCAGTGTATGATATAATATATATTTTCACCCTGATAATTGCAGACTGGTGTACTGCATCGTACTTGCCAAGAGCTGACGTCCAAGAACAAAACAAACATTAAGAACTGATTTTGTTTGAGATTCTGTTTGTCAGTGTTTCCGCTGTCTGTCTCATAAAGCAGTGTGAACTCGGCAAATTAGCCAACACATCAAAAGGTAATGCAGCTATAATTTCACAAGGCACCCCCTTGTTGTGGCTACAGCTCCTATCATCTATTCAAACTCTGTCTATAATGTGATTACCTATGAATCATCAACTGGTAATGCAATTAAAGCACAGCAGGACTTAGCAGTGGTTTAGAGAAGTAGCATACCAGTAAAAGGGAAAAGAGCCCAACTGGCAGGAACACTCAAGGTGAGATGCCAGCAGCACATATCATGAGATGCCAACTACGCAGACTTGGTATAACACTTTGATGTAAGCTACACTGTATAGTGACATTGAATATTTATTATAGAGCATTAGGGTACAGCCTGAAAAAATCTGAACATTGACCGTATGGGCATGATCGCAGAAACTGAAATCAAATGAAGAAACCCGTAACACCATGATGAGGAAAGTAAACGTGGTTATGGGTGGATTCAGCTTCATGGTAATCATGAGTATGCCATTGTGATACAGTCTCTGCTTCAATGACAGCACTGCATTTAGAATTACTGCAATGCAAAATTTGACATGCATTCTCCGCATAATAAAAACATTTTGACATATAAAGAAAATGAATGACAGACTATATCAACACAAACATCTCTTGTCCACTACCAGGATGTGTGAACTGTATAATACTGAATAATGGACAATAAATGGTTTTCAGCTGTTACTATGTTAACACGTGAAAAACTAGGGAACTATACAGGAACTACATAACTACAATGTCATAATCAAGTCTGAGCAAAAAAAAGGAATTTTTAAGCGGTCTGGTTGAAAAAAAGTCTTAATATCTAACAATTTAAATCCGTTCTATAAAAGCAATTAAATACTTGAGGTTAAGTATTTGGCATGAACTGTGCCACATACTGCTTTAATATATTAAATTGAAGTTCAGTTCAAGAAGACCTCAGATCTCTAAATAACTTGCTACCATTCAGTCATTTTTGAGTAATTGGCGCTATATATGGATTGATTTGGGGTTGCAACAAAAGATATCTTGTCAGTCCATATCCAATTAAAACTTTGGCAACCTGCCAATCACACTTCGCAGAACTGTAATAGTTTTCATTTTTATAAGTTTAATATCTTCTATTCATAAAACAAAAAAACACTATAAAATACAGTTACGTAAAGTGTGATTAGAGGGTTGTCAAAGCCCTATGTCAAGTCTTAAAAAAACGCTTCAGATATTCACTTAATGGTGATCTTAATAATAGGCTTTTTGGGTTATATAAAAAAAAAAAAACCTTAAATGAGCAATTTCAAAGTGTGTCATAAATGAAGTGGTGAAAAATATTAATTATTAAATCATATCGGGATGGATTTTGGATTTTTAGAGGGGAATCTTTCTTTGCCTTCGCAGGGAATAACATTTCTTATTGTGTCAGTTATTTTGGTTGAGAAAGTTCCTAGTACTAGTTTAAATAGTACTATTGTTTATTGTAAATATTGTATTTAAAAAAAATATATATCATTAAAGTTAAATACTGAAAAGCAGCAAAATATTTAAAGGTTTATCTTTTAATTGGTTAATTTAAATATTGCAAGAGGATTTCAGCTAAAATGATGAAAGCATTTTCATTAAACTCTGACCAAATAAACTAAAATTTCTCTCGATTTCTGTCTTCTCCTAAATACTTTGATATGAATGTTTTTCGATTTTATCTTAGACTGTACCCATATATTAGGAGGTAATTCTCAAAACTACCATCTGATTAACATTTCTGGAACATGATGAGAAACGGACAAAAAAACACATTTATGTGGACCTTTTTGTGAGCTAATGCATTGGCAAATTGGCATTAGATTAAGTAAATCTAGATTAAACGTTGTTTTTGTCCTTGAATTACTAGCATATATAGTCATACAGTAGGAATATTTACCAGAAAGTGGCAATTTAAGGAAAATCGCTATATATTATTCACATTCACATTTAAGAATAGCTTCTAAGATTTAGCACAACAGTATGTAGGGCAGTGCAGTACAATTATATTATTCATATAAACTAAAACAAAAAAAGAGTTTATACATGGTACAATGCGGCAATTATCAATTATTACCATCCCTAGCTATAGCAGTGACTGTCTAAATTTGAAACACAAAACTTTTAAACCTACTAGGCTTGTTTTTTCGATATCTGTGATACATTAAATCCTCCACTCTACAACAAAGAAAAGCAAACTACTTTCTAATTCATACACACAACTGAAGAGGAGTTTAAGAGTTTGTCTGAGGCAGCATTAACAGCCAAAGTTCCAAGTCACAGTAAATAAACAGACCTTCACAGGGAAAACTAAACACTAAACTTACACAGCAGTTAGCATACTTTTGCATTGCATGAGCCCAAACCTTCTCAACTAACTATGAATCTCATTTTGGTTTAAAATTAACTTGTCATCGACACAACATTGGAAGGCACAAATCAAAAATGACAATTGGCGTACTATAATGCATGGACTCCATTAAATTCACAGTAAATCTTTTACAATTTATGAGCCACTGTGAACCCTGGCAGCACTGTCATGACTACAGATAGTCCTCATTCTGTTCAATAATCTCATGCAAGTATGAGAGTATTGACAATAATCTTCACAGCTGTTCAGATCACACAAGCCTGTTAACCTCACAGATAATTTTTCTAATGAAGCATTTAATATATCACAAAATGTCCCATTATCCACAGTGATCGAGACTATGCCACATTTCACATGACTTAGAAAACAGTGTCAAAAAGCAATATAAATAATTGCTTTCTGCTACATCTTATTACCTGTAAAACCAATCCGTAGAAAATTAGTTCTTTTTTTTTGTATCTTTGAATAGATAATTATGTCTGGGTTATTGTTCAAAAAATCACATGAGCATATTCATATCAACACACACACACACACACACACACACACACACACACACACACACACACACACACACACACACACACACCCCACCTCTCCCACTCTAACCACGAGGACAGATGCAGCTTTTTTCAGCCCGTGGTTTTGATCATGCCTGTGAGCAGATCACCCTGTTCTCTCTAGCTCTTTGATATATGGCAGTCTGGAAGTTCTGTGCATTTCTAAACAATTTCCTACAGCTCTTTTACATGCAAGCTAATCATATAACTAAAACTGAATGGAGATGTGTTAGCATGAACTCATGACCAAATTGTAAGAGTTATGTGGTCGGATGGCCAATGCAATGCACACCAATATATTGTGGTATATACACGTCTCACAATCACAAATAAAGTAACTGACTAATCGATCATCAAAACATGTTTAATGAATAGTAAAGAGTGCATTCAATTTTTCTTTTGTTCTCTTATTGTATCTCCTAT
This sequence comes from Hiodon tergisus, assembly GCA_025775045.1. Lineage (NCBI taxonomy): Eukaryota > Metazoa > Chordata > Actinopteri > Hiodontiformes > Hiodontidae > Hiodon > Hiodon tergisus. The sequence goes on along the minus strand of JAOVYW010024108.1, from coordinate 1,922 downwards.
CTGTGGAGATACAGACTTAACAGGCATTGAATTCTGATAATTTGCCTTCAATCATATAATAACTTGCCAGTGAAACAGAGGTCATTTGTCACTAATCTCAGGCTGAGCTACTCAAATCGTATTGGTTGCCAGGCTGGAATCAATAAGTCCGATCCCTAACAGTGGATCCAAGAACTTAGAGGTGGAAGGGCCAAGATGATTCATTTGTGAAAAATGATCCTTTGGCATGCATAAATTGATTTTTAAACCCCTTGCAACCGGCAATTTGCCTCAATGCATCTGTCAGGAATGAGCTGAATGAATGACAATGAAACTTACTGAACTGAATGGAAAGAATTTAATGAAAATATATTGAAAACCGAATCCTTTGTAACCAATGATGGTATGCCACGTTTTGTGAAAGCAAGTCCCAGACCAAATCCACTTAGAAAGGGAAAGCTCTACAAGTCTGATCATACTCAGACCACTTGGATTTAAATTATACAATGTTTCAATGTATGACATTATTTCACAACGACTCAATGGGGCATACAAATAAAAGTGTAAAATGTCATTAGAAAAGGATATTATGAACTATTAACAAGTTATATTTTCATAAAACAGCGAATATACCTTATATAAAATATATCGACCATGTAGAAACATGTCAGTCTCTAAAAGGATGTTTAAGAGTTGTATACCGACTTCATGAGGACTGTTGGACACTTTTGTTATGTTACTTTGAGGAAACACTCCCATAATCCACCCTCATTAATCCAAGATTAGTGGTAGAAAGAGAGTCAGAGCAGAGAAAAAAAAACAAAACACATTTTGACCTATTTAGAAAGCTTTTTCATCTCTGGGTTATTTGCTTCTCACCAAATCCCCTACTATTTGGATCCTGCTGTGTTACTAAAGCGCATCCCTCTCATAATTTGATCTAATGTTCTCATGACAGATCATAGTTCCCATCCAGTGTTTCTTCTCCATTTCTGTGCCGCTGCATAAATGGTGCTGTAATTGCAGTGCAGTAAATGCACAAACTCAAAGCAAGGACATTTATTTAACCTTGACTGCTTTGGCTGAACAGTTGAGCTTTGATGCTGGACTGATGTAAACTTTAAATTTGAGGAGTTAAATAGATGTATATATTTGCAAGCATATTCTTTGACGGTAAAGGTCTTGTGACTAGGAACAATGCACAATGCACACAAATGATCCTTATATCTGATGATCTGCGCTGGTGTTGAGGGACACTTCAGGTCGGGTTTGCTTTGGCACCACTGCTGCAGGTAAAAAAACGCTGTAGTTGAATTCACAGCTCACAACTCCTGACACGCCACAAGGCATCCACACCCCAAACACTGTCAGCCTTTTCACTTACCACTAACAGTAAGTCTGGCAATTAGGCGCTATAGAGTTCAAAGATTGTGTCAGTAGAAGTATGAAACTGCACTGCTATTTTCCAAAAAATCTCTACTAGGATGTAGATGACATGATTAATGTAAAAAAGAGCCAGCGTATGTTGTTTACGCGCAAGGGGTGGGGGTTGGGGGACGGGTGTGCTGTGTGCATGAATGGTTGCTAAATTAAAAAAACGTTCGACAAATTATGCTGCAATGTTAACCACGTCACAATTAACTGGACTTATTCTATCCATCAAAAGCAAATTACCCTTGTCAAAAAATAGTTTTATTTAGTCCCAGGCCCTTATGTTGAGTTTTTATGTTCGACAGCATCTCACAAGGGCATAATTCATCCAATCAATCAACACATGCACCCGCCTGATTAGCAGTAAGGACTTTAATGCCCGAGTAAAGAGAATAATGTGTCCTTGTGACATTAAGGTCTTCTACTTGCACCTTCTTGAAAAATAAGCTCTCTACTCTTTAACCATCAAGCTGTAAGTGTGAGGCTGCTTGACTTTTAACTGCATATATATA
>JAOVYW010024098.1:16931-31777 GCA_025775045.1 Hiodon tergisus | reverse complement strand
CCAAATCAGCATCCAAACGGCATATTTTTATTTTATTTTTATTTTTTATATCAATATATGGGGGGGGGGGGGGGGATTTTGAGCATATATATATATATATATATTATAATTACGGCTTTCCCCCCCAAACTCAGGATGCATTATCAGAAAAGTAAATCACAAACAAATGTTTGCAAGGCCAGTCTGCATTTTTGTCATTTATTTTCCTGAGAGTTTTTATAATAAAGAAAACATGAAATAGGGTGTGTGTCTGCTGCAGTGTGCGTTCCTGTAAGAGAAGGATGGAGGTTAGTTTCATGCTGAAAATAAGATATAAATATAGTTTGACGTGTTGGCTGCTTGCCCTCTAAGTAGAAGTAGAGGAAAAAAAATACGTCCAGAAAGTTATTCAATTTATTAGAGGGTGTTTTGGGCAAGAGCACTTCTTCAGCTATGGCAATAAAGTGCTGTGAATTTTATGTTATCATTTGGTTATATTTTTTAAGTTTATAAAAATAATTCCCTTGTTTTCCTAATGATATTTGTACAATGGCAGTACGAAACAATAAAAACGGTAATCAACACTGGTTGCCATTAAAATGTGTTGCCCCTGGGAACATCAGGTGATGGGTTGTGAACAATTAACAGATGTTCCACAAAACGAACAGCTAAACGTGATGTGACTAACGGCATTCTGTAGATCGAGGTAACGACTGTTTACCTGCTGCTGAGGGAGGGTAGAGGCGGCACTGCTGTGTCGACCCGGAACCCGAAGCAGCGTGAGGAACAGAATCGATCGGTACTGTTAGGTGGAAGCAAATGGTGCAACCATTAAGTAAACTGCTAGCTAAACAGTACCGGTCGGGGTCAGTTTCCTGAGTGAGCGTGTAGGCAGTGCGAAAAGAGTTCGTGTCCCGTAACTACCTTTGCTGCGAACGCGCAGCGATAGCACAAACTCTTAGTGGGTTTCAGTTCAGCAACCTAAAGGAAAATGTTCCATCCTGAGTTGTTTTTAACCAGTGCAAATTATTCAACTTCCCAAGAACATGCCTGTTGAATTTTTTTAGATTATTTGGGACTTCTAACTCTGAAAAATTTGTAAGTGGGATGTCTTGTCGTATACATTTCATGTCTATACAAATATAATAGTGTGTGTGGTTTGATGTTGTTCTGTTTGGTTTGGTTATTATCAATGTTACAAAAATGTTTTTGTACGCTAGTTTATTGACTACGCACATCATACAATAAAATAAAATTAACACGACATATCTACACAGACTAAGTATGAGAAAAGGGAAATGTCCTGCAGTACACATTGAGTAAACCAACATCAAAAATATCAGTGCCGATAGAAAGCCACAGTGACGGCTCGATTTCTCCGTTTAATCATGAATAAAATGTCCCCCTTACATTTGCCGCATATGATGGTGAAAGTATTAAATAAATAACAGAATAGGTTATTTATAAGAATAAGAAAGGAACAATTCTAAACTCACATCAAAGTATTTCTTATAATACGAATGTATACATTATTGTCTAATCGCAATAATATATTTTTGTATATTAAAATAAATACGATATACTACAGATTCAATTATTAAAATACGTGAGGAATTTCCTTCTGTTATCTCACAATATCCGTTTGTGGTTGAATGAAGATATTCAATATTTATATTATGTAAAGTTTACAGGAAACGGTAAGGAAGTCATAGCATAATATTAACATAACATTCATTCAAAAAATTTTTTGTCTGTTCCAGAAAAGGAAAGCGTTGGCTTGCATTTCATAGTTCCAAAAAAAATAATGTGTTTTGTTTAAAAAAAAAAAAAAACTGAGATGAGAAAACATCGAGGCCATAATTTGAATCAGGAATGACACGCAGGCTATACGAACTTCGGTAACGATACAATAAACTTAACAGGAAGCAAATACGTACTTATGGACAACACATATTGAAAGGACATCCGTGTTATTTATTGAAATCGCTTGAGAATGTCACTCAGCTCTTACGGTGTCTGCATACATCCCTATGAGCGGAACATGCTTTTACTGCACCATTACTTCACCCGGGACATACGTCTGCCACCTAGCTCTGAGAATAATCAATCAGCTTCTGTCTTAATCCGACGTTCCTATGCGCTTACATTCAAAAAGTATTTTCCAGTACTTTTATACTTATGCGGCGTGGTGAGTGAATCAATCAAATCGGTAATGTCTCGTAACTCTCGCACGCCTTTTTTTTTTGACGTGGGAACTATTTCCGCGGGGAAATGAACAGCAGCGTCTCAAGCTGAGGCGTGCTGGGCAAAGAACGGACCCCGGTGGAAAGAATTCTACGGACACAATGTTCTATCGCGAGTCCGCAACGCTCCTAAAGCTCATGTAGAGGGAGCTGACCATCGTCGCGTCCTCGTGCATCGAGTCCCTGTGGCTGGGATGTCCCCCGCAGAGTACAGCCGCTAGCTTCTTCGGCAGCTGACCGCTGAAGAGTAGGTAGATACAGGGGTTGACACAGCTGTTCAGGCTGGCCAGTAACATCAATATGGTAAAAGTCGCGGCTGCAATCGATATGAAACGAAGGGAGATGTTGATTAGTCATTCGACTCGTAATATATAAATTGCCTGCAAGTTTAATTTTTTTGTGAAATTGTGGTATTAATTGCTTAATGATACCAATAATATCTATATGACATCTAATATCATACTATTACAGTAAATGACAGGATTAAAAATATACATTTATATAATAAAATAATTTTAATAATCAACATTATTATGAAGTCCGCAAATTGCAGTATTGGGTGTTATAAGTATTGCTCTTACTTTCTGTGGGTGCGTTGACGTCCCAGACAGACCACAGCTGGACAGTGAAGAACGGAGCCCAGCAAATTATGTACGCAAGCACAATAACTACAGTCATCTTCAGTGTTTTGATTCTGGCTTTGGACACCCCCGTCACGCTGCTGGCTCTGGAGGGCAGTGGACGGGCAACAGTGGTTTCGCCTTCCTTGTGTGTCTTAATGTATAGATTGATGTGGACGGCTCGGCAGATTCTCACTTGGCACACCAGCACAGTGAAAATTGGCAGGACAAAAATGACCAGAGTCGTCCAGGTTACATACGTCTTTAGTCCCCATGGTTCAATGAAGTTAGCCCAGCAGTCAAAGACCCCGGGAGCCACTTGAACTCGGGCGAAGATGAATATCTGGGGGAGACTGCCGATGAAGGCGATAACCCAGGTGACACACACGGGGATGTTCCAGCGAGCGCGCTTTCTTTGGAAAGTGACCATGGGGTTGCATATCGCCTGATAACGGTCAATAGTCATCACTACAATCATGTATGTGGACGCGAACATTCCAACCACCTGGAAATATTTCACAAGTCGGCACACCAAGTCAGGACCGATGAATCTGTCAGTTATATCCCACATTAACTGTGGGCAAACTTGAAAAAACGCCACGACAAGGTCTGCCAAACACAGATGAAAGACGAACGTACGCATTCTTGATATTTGTTTTCGCCTCCTCCATAGCAAAAACAGAAGCCCTGCGTTTAGTATTGAGGCACTCAGAAAAATTACGCTCAGCAGCGCGATTTCAATTTTTGCCAGGTGTTCGTCTCGGGGCTGATCTTCTGCGCCTTCTATTTTTTGGGTGAAATTATTGATGCTGAAATTAACCGATTGCATGGTTTGTCTCGTGCTAAAATCCGAGATATGTCAAAGATCTGCAAATAAGATCTATGTCAAATGCAACGTATAATTTATTGAACTACATGCAATATTGATAAAGAAGAACAGGTAAAATCTTACTTTTTTAAAGGTTTTAGATAATGCCGTTAGTGCTCAATGGTGAAAGGCGGCTGGATAATTGGGAACTTTTTGAGTCGCGTAAGGCAGCGGACGCCTGTTGGTTTATATTACTGAAGGAACAGGGAGGAGCTATCCTTCAGCACCACGCACCTACAGAAAGGCGCTCTGGGCGTACAGAAGCAACGGGAACCACAGGTGCGCACAAAGATCTGTTCTCCGAGACGCTGCGCAGAAAAGACCACCTCGAGTATGGCGTTTTTGTGAATATATATAGTAAACGTATTTGTTGCTTTGTTCAGACCAGTGAGCTAATTTCTAATCGTTTGAACATTTTTCTCAGCTTAGAGTAGTATGTAGACAAATACACAAAAATGTGCCATTTATTAAACCCATTTAAGGAAGTGTTATTATCGATGAGCGATATTGATGTCACTTAGTGTAGTATTTTAGTATTTTAGCAATAAATAAATATAATAAATAAAAACCATAGCGTGGTCTCTACAAAGGATGTCTGTATTGTTAAATCCACTGTTGGTTTTGCTGGAAAGGTTTGGTGTTCCGAGTTTTCCAATATTCATAACGCGTAATCCGTATTTCGTGCCGTTGAAAGCCTAGCTTCCATTTCGACTGGATTCCTTTGAGGGGAAAGATAAAGTCAACAACCCTGATACCTCTTATCGTGTCATCAAATAAAGGTGCTTATTGTGCTTCTCAGCTCCTTATTAAGATGTTGGCTTGCATTGTTACGTAATAGTACTGTTTTCCCTCGAAATTGTCGTGTTTGAATCAAGACATTAGAAGCGTTTGATATCCCTATTATTATTTTTTTAAATACAGACACAACTTGAAGTTTATTCATACAAATCCACATGTATTTGACATTTCTGTTAAGAACTCTTTAGCAAAGTTGACTTTGAGGAACACCGAGGAAGACTAAATAAAATGGAATTAAATCAGATAATAAAGCAGAGGAAAGGAGCAACGAGCCCATAGAATGCCCCCTGTTGACTAAACTCCATGGGTCATGCCATCATATACCCACGAAAACTTCATACACTTCCAGCCACAGCAAATCTTACTAAAACACGACCAATTTAAAGGCCTCTGCAGTGGCTATGTATTTAATGGCTGTGCCTTTGGAAAAAGCTGAAGATAATCTGTCGTTTGGCTTCGCCCACTGGTAACAAACGGCTAAACCAACGGTGTGCCGCCCCTTGATTAATACCAAGGTGGGCGTGTTGTTTTCACCATAAGTGTGTCTGTATATGCGTGCTCTTGAAATAGCCAAAGTGCAGGCATCCCAAAACAGTTCTGCATTGACACCACTCACATAAATTAATTCAGTAGCCACAATTAAACCCTCAGCCCTGTTCACTGTATACAGTTGTTTAACCCACTATTAAAGGTAAATTTAGGGCAGTGTACAAAGAAAATACGTATGTTAGATTAAAGGGTAGGTACCATTTACATGCCCAGTCCTCTTATCTAGTCTCATTGGGTTACCAATGGAGCTTTTTCCAGATATATATGAGAATAGTTACAAAGCCTCCCGGCGGGCAGTGTAACTTTTGACCCTGAGAAATATTCCACTGCCAACAGCTCATCTCAGTGAATCATGTCTAGAAGTAACCCTACCCTGACAGAAGGTCCAAAATAATTTCTGAAATGGTTCTTAGCTCCTGTTTTTAAGAGCCCATGAACTGTATCACTGAACTCTTAAAGGGCCTCGATCTGGAGCATAAAGATTAATCTTAGTCTTTAGTGGCTGAGTGACAATGGCACACCAACAGTATTTGGTCTGGCCTTATTTACAGAGACAGAAGCAGAGTCAGTTTTTTTTTAAAAAGGAAGCCAAATGAAGATGGTGGGTTTATATGTAACGTATATGTAATAAAAAACAACCTTCACATTGGGACCTTGCGTTGTGCTATACATTCAAAAGATTCTACCTCAAATCGGTTCTCTCGCTCTTTGGAGACCTTCAACCATGGGTACAACACAACTTGTGTAGGCAAGACAGTGGTTGCTCTGGGTAACCAGAGAACTCATTAAGACACTCCAGACAACCCAAAGCATGTCACGTGAGCAAATTTATGTTTTTGAGTCGCCTCTGTAGTCCGGCTCTAAGATTTGCATTGTATGAACCAGAAGGCTGCATTGCCACTCAAGACACATGGCTTGCCAACTTCAGTTATACAATTATTAAATAATTACAAGAAAATTAACTGGATTTGAATGTACTTGGACATAATGAGACTGACTTAGGTCATCAGACCTCACCAGAAGATCCAAGAACCGTACGTACTGGAAATACAGGGAGCCTCATTCTCAGTGGTTGTCCTTCATTACCGACTGCAGTTCCACAGCACGGTGCCGTTGCTTCTGCGTGCACTCTCACACAGACAGCCTGAAAAGTCCCTCGGGGCTAAAGCAGTGGTCTCGGCCTCCTGTCCCAACTACAAAGGGGAACCCTCACCACCGCGCCGACGCACTCTTTTATTTCCACAGCATGGAATTCTGGCCCAGGGGTCATCCCGTCCTGTTCCCGCATGTTCGTGCAGACCACTGGAGCAAAATGAAAACCAGCGTACGGTAACTCTTCCGACGTAAGCATGCGTTTCGCAACTGATGTGGGGCCCCAGAGAAGCTCCCTCTGTCCAATCACTCTCACTAGTTCCACTGTAGCACCTTCCACTGTGCGAGGCACACACTGAAAAAAAAGCTCTGTCGCGGTCTTCTGATGCATTCCTCTCACTTCTGTCATGTGTCTAAAAATGCATGGGGCTAGTATGTACACTGGTGGGACGACAGCTGAGGATTGAAACTGAGGCATCTGGGACATCAGAGGGCTTCAAAGTGATTGTGTTCTGTATATCCCATGCTTAGGTACCCTCTTACACCTTTTCCGTGCGGCTTGCGACCGTGATGGGGCTGGGCTCAGCAGCTGGTATCGTGCTGCAACCATTTAAATTTTGAATTAAACCCAAAGCAATCATTAAAAAAACACAAATGCACTGAATCCACGTTTCCCTTAGAAACACCTAATTCAATTAAATAGCGATTAAGCGCTAATCCTTACACGCATAATACATGAGAAGCGTAGACCTCCTTGCTGAAGCTGATTAAGGGAATTTTTACTTTGTTTTAGAGCCTTGTGTACACCAGGCAAAACATTCCAGTATTTGCACCAGGGTTCAATGCAGTTCTTTCTTAACTACCCAAGGGTGGAACTTTTTGTTTGGTTTCACATCGCTCAATGCAAACATTTTGAAAATTGAATTGAAATAGCATCAGGAATGTCTTTCCATCTGCAAGTTTTACAGCGTTAAATGGTCTCATATTTTTGCATTTTTCTCATATGTTTACATAATCCATAATTCCCAAAATGAGTTTCATTTAGAGACAGCGGGTATCCTGAAGCTGTTTACCATTCCATTCTCCATTCTTCCAAGTTTCTCCTCACTGTAATAACCTCCAAAGCACTTCATAAAAAAGTAATATCCTGCATGTCAACAGTATAGCAGTGGCTAATATTACGACAGATTTTCTTGTATTTAATATTTAGCTACGGTATGACATTGTCTATTTCATTACGCCTGAGTCAGTCAGGCACAGTGGTGACTGGTAATTAGATTCCCATGTAGACCTGCTACCTGTTTGCCCATGGCATCCCGTGCTCAATGTGTCTCCCCATTTCACCTGCCTTACAAAATAAGGGAAGGTGGGTGTAGCCTGACCGCTCACCGGTTCCCACCTTCAAGCTGTGAGCAGGACGAGGTCCTCCTCCAAGGCAAGCCAGACATCGCACCTCAGGAACCCTTTAGAGTTTTAATTTAAGATACTCTGGGGCAGGGGCCGAAATCCGATATCAAATTTGGAGGAGACAAATACATGAAATTTTCCCAAGAGCAATTCCTGAGGGGGACACCAAAAGTAGTGCTGTAACACATAGCCAACGTTGTAATATGTTAAAAGTATATTGAGGAACCATAATTACGGTTCGCCATTTACACAACGTAAGCTGCCACCTTCCGTAATTTTAATATAGATCATGTTTTCGTTTTAAATTGACTGGCTTCCTACAATGGCCGAATTTGCAGAGCTAGCGAGCACCAATTTCGTTTCAGTGTTTGCTAAAATCTTTGCCATCTTCACTTTACGCCAAGATCGGCACAGATGCTTCAATGACCCCTAGCGACAATTTAGCCTTTGCTACGAGAACATTAAAAACAATGGTATAAGAGTGTAGTTCTGTTCAGTTTATCGCTAACCTTATCACAGGGACTTCGAAGCACTACAGCTGCATGTTGATCTTGGAATAAACTGATTTAATCTTTGACGACGCCACATAAATGGAATAGGTAGCTAATGTTTGCGTTAGTTTCCGCCATCGGTTTGCTCGCTAGCGCTACACATTCATAAACCGGAATCGCTATGGTGCGATTGACTGGATTAACCTCACGTTAGCTACGTGCAAACCACTATGAGGAAAAGTGGTGGGGATTGCAATCTTTTTAAACTTAAAAACGCGCTATTAATTGAAATTGATAAATTGGAAGGCTTGTGGTCAGCTGCGCTCGGTTAGTCATTTAGGCTCTAATATAAATTCAGGCCAGCAGGATAATAGGTTAAATGTTTTTGGTGATAGGCTCTTGTGGCTCACTAGGTTTTATGCAGACACTTTGGCCTTATTAAATGACGTTTTTGCAATGTTGATCTTTTTGGGTCTGGAGTACAATGTTTTCATTGGGTGGGGCGGCACTTCTGGGAAGGTACTGCTATTGCGAAGTGTTGTGTCTTTACCTGTCCAAGATAAATATTGGTCCGCTAGTTTATACAGACAACATAAGGACACACTTTTAAATTTTATTTTATTTTTTTAACAATGTTACTAATGTGAAGGAGAAGCCTTTACTAGTACTACACGCAAGAAGAGTTTATGCATGTATTTCTCTGACTTTTATTTGATTTTAATTGACAGTCACAGGTACTTCATTTCAGGGTCCAACATTTACAAATGTGGGTTAATCTGATCTGTGGGAGGTAAATGTCACATTCTCTTGTGTGCAATGGCGGCTGTTTGGCATTTTGGCGGCTACAACCCGGTGGTTTTAATACCAGTGTTAATAAGAATATTTTGAAAATGAGATTATTCTATGACTGAGTATGTAATATATTTTAAAACAATTTCTTTATCACGATGTTGCGTGAAGTTTTTATTTTTAAATCACAATTTTATAACTTGAGTGTCCCATTGGCGTGGGATTCTGGCTAAATGACTTACTACTCACTAACGTTATTAGTGAACCGACTAGTCTAATAACTTCTTCCAGTAAATTTAAGCAGCCTGATTTTTTATGTTTTTAGGTTTAATCATAATATCCTTTACATCTACAATTTACTTTTCACAGTCCCGCAATCATGACGAGCGGCTGGCCAGTTAGGACTCAAAAATGAAATGTGGGTCTGGAGGGAAATGAAAGTTAGTCTAGTTAAGTTGCTTAGCTAGCTATTTCCCTTTTCCCGGGTTTCTTCAAGTGTTTTTTTTTTTTTTGGCTACTTTTTGTATATATTGTATGTGGCTAATGTTCGTTATACAGCCTAGGTCAGCAAACTAGCTAGTTAAGAGAGACACGAGAAAACCCAAAACATTTAAATTAACGATTAGGTGGGATTACTTGGAAACTGCACGTGGCTTCCGCCGTTTCGCAGAGGACAGAAGTTGGTAATCAACGGTTCCCGCACGTTAGGTTAATAATAGCTATTCACAAATTTGTGCATTATAGTGACATTAATCCGATGTTATTCGACTCCAGTTTTTCTGTTTCACTAGCTTCACCGAATGTTCTAAAAGTGTAAAATCGCAGCCAATTAAATAACGGAGATTTTAGATCTTGTTTTCTCTATAAATCCGACAAGTACTGTTGTGTAAATTCTTGACGTTAGTTAATAAACTAATAATTCACATAAACTACAGTCTAGATTGCGACGTTAAATTATTAGCCAAATATATAGTTTGCATACTGGATGAACTACCTTTCAAATTGGTTGCGAATTCAGCTGTACCGAAGGGATTTGGTCAGTTTGTGATGGCTGACAATGCAACCGTATTTCAATATATGGATTGTGCAGTAGCCAATGCTTAATTTCCCATTAATTGGATCGGCGGCAGTTGAATGGCTGACTAATTCTTTAATTTAGCTGCCAAGCTTTGACATTTGGTTTGATTTAACTACAACAACAAAAAATAGGAGTCAACTACAAATATTTGTTATCTCTTTAATTAGATGTATTTTGCTACCTATCTACTAGGTTTTTTTTTCCCGATTTGTTTTTGCATAGGTCTACTTTTCGTAGGTGAGACCTCAGCACTTCGACGTTTGCCTACGTTAAATAACCACGCAGCAACTCTCACTGTATAGTTTCGCGCTGCAGTCAGGTTTGTAGAATTTGTGCTTGGTTGATATTATTATGCGATATTCTGTGCAATTTAGTGCTGTACATTCAGGGTGTTCTCTGTCCAACTCTTTAAAACGAAACAAAAACTACGCTTCGATCATCAGGTCTTACAAAATGGACTGCAGGACAAAGGTGGAGTTTAAGTGGTTACGTTCAGCCATCACCTCACCCATCAAGTACAGAAAGAGCAGCGTAGGTGAAGCTACGCCCACCCGTTGGAGCAGCGTGGATGAACCAGAGGAGATCGCTATGTCTTTGGACGTGTCCACAGGGTCAGCAGATATGGGGGACATCTGCCTGGACACACCAAAGCGACAGGTGCCTGCATCCTCACTGGACAATCCGGAGAGAAGACTTGGTGAAGACCTCACCAAAAATGGTGGCCGAAAGGGAAAACGAAAGTTGTTCAGAAGAGATGGGACAGTGGTTCTTTCTCACACCAAGGTAAACCAGGTATATTTAAATATATTGGGGTTGGTTTTTTTTAGGTCTGGATTTAGAAATAAAGATTAACCTAATTTCGAAACTGGATAAAACTTTTAGTCATTATATCAGAATTTTATTTTAAGTGGGAATTGGGCCTGTCTTATTTCATGGTCTTTATCCAATGAGGAAAGGGTTGTTTAAAGGATATACGTAACAATAACAATAACCGACTCGGCTCTTAGATACAGTAATGTATCCCCCCCCCCCCATCTTCTGCTGTCTCAGGCAGCATCCAAAGAGAGAGCTACCATCTGTGCTGAGTCCCACTCACTGGGGAAAACCCCTCCCGGTGCGCTGAAGCAGAAAGATGGGACTGAAAAGGGTTCAAAGGCCATGTATCTGAAGGTTTTATCGGCTGACGTTGGAGGAGGTGAGAAAAAGACCCAAACGGAGGAAGCCAAGAAAAAGTGGAGAAACTGGGCACCGTTTGGATCCCAGAATTTTCCGGATGAAAGAAGCAAGGACATTTCTGATTCTGAACTAAATGACAGTATGAGGTTTGACACCAGTTGCTGCTCACCTGCAAACGAGACGGGGTCTCCCGCAGAAGGGCCAGTCGAGGGAGGGGAAAACTGGCTCCGCCCGTTGGTGTTCGTTGATGCAGACCAGCCAGATGAATCCACAGCGCATGGAAATAAGACTAGGGTAGGTGACGAGGAAATATTTCTTAACTTTAATTTTCAAAATGTATTTTATTTAGTTTAAACCTACGTCTGAAAACTGAGAAATGTTCACGTCTTTATTGTGTTCTTTCAGGCACACACCAAACACTCCTTATCTGTAGCACCCACCCAGGCCCTGATTTATTAAATCATTCATTGATTGCCTTATTTTAATGAAGCATGGTTTGGTTCCCTTGATTAGCGTTGCAGAGCACATAAGCATGCTCATTAAAACTGCTAGTTTCTGTTTTTGCCTTTGCCCCTTTTTTTGTACTGTACTGTGGTGTTGCTGTTGTGAAAAAGCCAAGCGATAAAATTATTCCCCATGAATATTCTGTTTCCCCAGAGTGTAAGAGATGATGCGGAAGAACCCGATTGGTCAGATGTAGATGACCCGGTGGAGGTGAAGACCTTTTCTCAAGAAGAGTACTCTGTCACTGAGTCAAAGTTGGATGGCAGTGGTCGTTCAGTGCAGCCCTTAGAATATGTGCCAAACTTGTCTTCCACAATCACTGGCACTAGTGGTCAGTGGTACCAGCGCAGTGGCTTCAGAAAGCTTTCTGACCCTTTTGCCCTGCCCATTTGTGCAGTCAAAACCCCTTCTCCCCTACCGCCATTTAACTCTAGAAGCCCCCAGTACAGTTTCTTAGCAAGCCCTTACTCGTACTTGTCGTCTTGCGATGAAAACGGCAGGAGGCATTCGGATCCCGTCCGGGAGAACTTGGGTTCGCGAGGTACAGCGGCCAGAAGAGTTTCTGTGGGGGCGGAGCCTGTCTGGGCCCCTCTTCCAGGGGCGGGGCATCTGGGCTTCATCGACACGCACTGTCACCTGGACATGCTGTACAGCAAGCTGGGCTTCCGGGGGACCTTCGCCCGCTTCCGGAGCCAGTACCGGAGCTCCTTCCCCCCGGAGTTCCACGGCTGCATTGCCGACTTCTGCAACCCGCGGCTCATGGCCAAGGAAGGGCTCTGGCAGGGTCTGCTGCAGGAGGAGCTGGTGTGGGGTGCTTTCGGCTGCCACCCCCACTTCGCCAAGGACTACTGTGACGCCCACGAGCGCAGCATCCTGGAGGCCATGCGCCACCCGAAGGCTGTGGCGTTTGGAGAGATTGGACTGGACTACTCCTACAAGTGCTCCACGGACGTGGCCAGGCAGAAGCAGGTGGAGTGAGGCAGAGCGTCTGAGGCGCTAACACCGCTGTGGTGTTCGTTCCCAAAGCGATGCGTGATGGCTTCCTTTTCCTGCCCGCCTTTTAGGTCTTTGAGCGACAGCTCCGATTAGCCGTGCCCTTGGGGAAGCCCCTGGTGATCCACTGCAGGGATGCAGACAAAGACCTGTTGGAGATCATGAAGAAACTGGTGCCCAGAGACTACAAAATCCACAGGTGCATATGAGACGCTGTTGCAACTACAGCTGTACGTTAGGGCTGGGTATCGGAAGTGTCTTCACGATACAAGGGTCATGATGTATCATGATGCAAAAATAATGATCAAACACTTCACGGCCTGCTTTGCTGTTTCATATTTATTCTAAATTTATTTCAAAATAATGCAAAGTGTAAATCATAAATTTCACTAAAAATGTTCGTTAAGTATTCAACCTGACCTTTTGAATACTCCTTAAAACCAGTTAACAAAAAATGATTGTTATACATGGAGTTTTTTCCAAGCATCTGCACAGCAGTAGTAATAGTAGTAAAAGTAGGAAATACAGAATTCTGTTAAATTGAAACCTCTAATAAATAACTGATAATAACAATATAATTATTGTTGTTGATGCAAATTCTATGCATAAAAACTGTTACATACAGTATTTAGTTTTTTTTACTTCAAGCTAATGTTTTATTAATGTTCCTCAATATTTATTTGTTTATTTCTGGAAGAGAAAGGGCTATTTCTAGCTCTCTATGGTACATTTCAGTGGCTCTAAATTGCGTTTCTTTGGACGTAGGCACTGTTTCACCAACAGCTACGATGTCATCGAGCCCTTCCTCCGGGAGTTCCCCAACTTGTCTGTGGGGTTCACCGCCCTGCTCACCAACCCTCGAGCCACGGAGGTCAAGGCTACGGTCAAGAAGATTCCCCTCAACAGGATAGTGGTGGAGACGGACGCTCCCTACTTCCTACCGCGGCAGGTACGCTATTTGACTCTGGAAGGGAAACTGTGTGTGTGTGTGTGTCTCTCTTTGCCCCCGATTTCCATGCTTTGGGCCTGTCCCAATAGGTCTCCAAGAATGAATGCCGGTTCTCTCATCCGGGGATGGCGATCCACACAGTGCGGGAGATCGGCCTGCTGAAGGGGGAGCTCCTCCCCACCGTCCTCTCCACCCTGAGAAGAACCACCGCGCAGCTTTACGGCTTGTAACCGTGACCACCGCATCCTCGCATAGCCACACTGTTGCCTGGCGTTGTAGACCCTGGAGAGATCCACCTGATGTTCGTACGGCATGTACCGCCGATACCGTGCCGGCCATTTGGCAAAATGGTGCAGTTTTACCGTAGGGACAGTTGTTGATGCCATTGAGCTGGATGGTGAATTCATCATCTGATGTTGGTGCTGTCACACTAGAGAGGATGCTCGCAAACCTGTCCCATTATTTGTTTTTCCTTTGCCAATTTAAATCAAAATATAGGCTTTTTATTTTTATTTTTAAGTGACTTGCGTATGTTCTGTAATTTGAATAGCTATGTTTAAAACTGATACTAATGCACCAGATGAGAGGCTCGGTTGTAGCCATTTGAAAAGCATTGGTGAAATACACCTGCTCTCCTCCAGGTCCATGACCTCACGCACACTTGTATGTAGTTCACCTATTGTGCCTGTTCTCTGGCTGCAGTGTTTGTGTTGTGTTTGTTGCGATTACACTTCTGTGATGTTGATGTTTTCTGATTTGAAATTCCTCAAAACTGCCCGCCCCAGTATTGAACAGCCAACGGCCTTATTAATGATTTATTTTTCTCCATTAAATGGTTTATTTTTATTTATTTATTTTTGCGGCCCTGTATGCCCTCCTTATTAGTCTGCAGTAAGGCTGGCTGAAGCCAGGAAGGTTACACTCATAGTTAATTAAATCTCTCCTGGAGCTACACCTTCTTCTTCTTTTTTCTCTTTACCTAGGATTGTAAAGAGGGTTTGTGTTTTTATTTGATTGTTATTTGAACATGAGATCGTAAACAACACATTTGGAGTTAAAAGCGCCAACTGCTGTTTAACAGGACGAGGAAACCCTGGTTACAGGGATGTCCATTAACTCGTGGCCACTGATTTGAAAACCTGGCCAAGCTCTTGCGCTTCAAAACTAATGAATCATATGAGCAAGAAGGGACCGGTGCGTTTCCTGGGAAGGGAGGAAAATCACGCCAAGGCTGTTTTGTGGGTCATGGTATGTGGGTGACAGGGCTGTGAGTCCGCTGGAAGCTCTTTACTCGGTGCATTTGGGTTAAG
>JAOVYW010024088.1:0-31781 GCA_025775045.1 Hiodon tergisus | reverse complement strand
GGGGGCAGGGAAGGGAGTGCTGTATGCGTGTTTTGTCCGAAATATCAAAGGGCCTCTAGCAGCTCCTATTACAATGCCAAGCTTATCAATAATGAAACAAAGACCAGCACATTCAAGGGTTGGAACCCACCAAAGAGGTGCAGGGGAATGATTCTGGTCTGTAAACTTGAACAGCACATATCGGGGCTTCCAGATTCTGGCAGGTTGGCTCACAGCAAGTTTCCTCTAATCAAAAACCACGAGGATATCGTATGCGCTTGTGTTCTTCAAGAGCCACTTTATTCATCAGGCCACAGCAAGCAACTGTCCATAACACCAACAACCAGGCCTTATGGAGCTCAACAACCTGTGAACACTGCCCTGAAAGGGGCTCTGCTAGCCAATCTCAACCTTTACCAACCAGAGGGCAATCTAGACTTAGGGAGAACACTTGAGCGATTGCATGGGGAGAATACTCCCTCCCTTCAACCACAGGGTTATGGTCAGTCTCTGTGTGTCAGTGCATCGCTGCCTGGTAGAGCTGGTAGGACAGACCTGAGGTTGTATAAAGGACGAGAGCTTCACTTTTTGTTCCAACTAAGCTTGAAAGCCTTGGAAAGACACTGGAAAACAACTGTCAAATTGGCCAATTTAGTCTTTTTTAATACAATTTCCATCTCTACTGCTGGGATTGGCTAACTGAATACACAGATCTCCACATTACAGAGCGCAAGGAGGAAATTCCGCAGACCTTGATGTCCTTTGGGACAAGTAGTAAGTGGAAAGGATGAGACTTGGGCAATTTTGCCATTCAGTGGTGCACCTCTCCTTTTTAATCAGAGCAGTATAGAGTCCCACCCGCCATGATGATGGGTCTCACCCCACTGGGAGAGCACATCTGGCACAGGGTAGCCCACCCCACCCCTCCTGCTATTATAGTGAAGTAGGCCCTCTGAATGCACACCAGCTGGTGCTTTACAGCAAACCAGTAACAGGAATATCGTGCCCAGGCCAGCGACTGCATTTAGTCTATAACCCAAACCACTGGGGAGGGAGGAACCAGTTTCAACACGCAAAACTGGAAGCACAGGAGAGAGAAACCAGTGGTAACAGTTTCATGAAACCACAACACTTTTGGTCCCAGGCAGGTATTCATACTGGATCCCCGCTACTTTTATCTTCATTAAACAGTAGACGTAAAAGGAAACCGATAGTGTTACGGTGAATAATTGACTAATTCAAAACTAAAACGGAAGCTTTCTCAATGTAGATGGTATGCAACAGCAAGCCAACGCGATTGGTCAAAATGCCTGGCTTCAACCTTGTCGTCCTCCCTCATCACTGCAACGATAAAGACTGTAATGTTTTTATGAAGGTTGACTTATGAACCTGCATTCCAGCAGCAGGCATTCAGACCGTGCTTCTCAAGTGCCTCCTCTGAAAGTCACACCTACAGAACTGAGTGCCGGACACGCTCAGTTCCCACCCCCTGAGCCTCAAATGCCCGTTTATAACAGAGCCTGCATTATTACGTCTGTCCGCATCTGCAGTGAGCTTTCATTCTACTGCACAACACTCCACTCCAAGGAACAAAGTTGTGATCTAGCTGCTCTATTTGTTATTGAACAAGGCTGAAACCTTGGGACCACGCAATGGCCTACCACGAAGCCAAAGGCCCTTCAGCACGCCTGCTCACATTACCACCAACTACTCGGCAAGGGGACATGAAGAGTGCGTCCCTGCACTCATGTTAAGTGTTTAAATCTTTTCAGCTGCATGGGAAACTGGTTCCATAATATGAGGTTTTTGTTTTGCAAGTCAAACAGCTTCATACATTTAATAAGTTCCACACAGTTACAACACTATGAAAAGACAACAGAAAAAACAAGTGGACAATTAATGCCTTTTGATGGCCAGTGAACCATACAATGCAGAGGCGAAGATGTGCACTGAGAAAGCCACAGTGAGACCAGCCGGAGCCACAGGGCTAGGGTCTCTCTGCAGCTGTCTCCACATCTTCGTCTGCAGAATGATTACCGCAGCCATAAATACTAACAGGACTGGGCCTATAAAGTTATGTTTTGCTCTAAAAACCAACACAAATATACCACACAGACGCGACAGGTTGCTCTCTGCTTCCCAGTGGCCTTCATGCATTGTAAAGCGAGGGGAGCCCCACGCAGGATGCCTGGCCCACAAACACACACATATTCACACAGCCTGCCAGACAAATAACTTTAGCACATAGGCCTTCCAACAATACACATCACAGATGGCCAACTTTCCATTCCAGCAATTCACCTTGAGCAACTAAAAAAAAACAAAAAATGTTTCTTCCCACCATGTGCAGACCAAAACAGGATCAAAGCTTTACAACGGGTTAATAGACAGCCGCTTTGTTAGGCAGTGTGAACAAGAAAAGGCTGTACTTCTAGCCAAGTGGCCTGCTGATGCATGTTGTAACACCCAGGACACGCCCATTAGATGCACACTCGTATGGGCCCATTCACATGGCCTTCCTGCAGCCATTTAACTCCACACACAATCTCACCATCCCTAGTACACAAATATGGGATGTGGGAGAGAAAACCAAGGGGAATGAATGCTTCTGATTGACAGACACACAAAAAGCACCCCCTGTCATTTAACAACCTGGAGTGTGGCCCATAACACCCTCCTGAACCTTTCAATATGTGGCAGAAAATTGTTCCAGAGGCTTTCCCCACCAACCCCCACCCCCTTTCCATTTCCACGTTGTCCACATCCGCAATCCAGCAATTCCCTTAAGTCGGGCAAAAAAACAGGACGCGACCCCCCCCCCCCCCATTCCCTCACAGACTACAATGGGCCACAAATGGAATGCTTCCCCCAGCATGCTCTGCAGCAAGAGGGAGCTTGGTCACATTCCAGACCACTGCCTTGTTCCCAGCTCCTCTCAGCGTTCAGAGAGTCCACCCAAGGCCCATGCTCAATTCAAATGTTCAGATGTCAGTGCGGATAAAGAGGTACAGCAGCCCAACTCCACTTATCACAATGCTACTTGTGCTAAGCAAGTACAGTATGCTTTTAGAAGGGGAATGGACAACCTATTCCTTTAAAATGTACCAAAGTGATTGGCAACATTAAAACAATGGAGAAGACATGCACAAAGCTGCACTGAACAATCACATGGCATCCCAAAGCTGAGAAAGCTATAGCTGTGGTGACATCATGTTCAATCAATGTATTGCAAGAAAACTGAGGAAAAAGTAGGAAGTACATTTTAAAGAACCAAGAGAGCCTGTCCACAGCGATCAGCTACAAACCACATTAATAGTTTGCAGCCCTTCAGTGGTGTGGAATGTAAGGATGCACGGGCATCCACCACGATACATAAAGAGCACATTCCATGCCAGGAGGTTAAGTCATTGACTCGGGCTGTGAACCAACAGGTTATTTAACATTAGCAAAGTCGGATGCAAGGGTAAGCATATCCAGAATCTGGGAAAATTCTTCCATAGATGAAACTCACCAAATATCGTCATGCTTGTATTTCGTAATGTTCAAAGCATAATTTTAGTGTGTCATGGTGTCTGGAAGCCAAATACGTTTAAATCTGAAGGTAACCAAGATAATAACAAAACTAAATGTCACTGACAAATATCATCTGCATGAGGTTTCAAGTAATCAAAAACTACATGAGGATATATTAAGCCGTCTGCGTTTGTGTTCAACTCGACAAGAGAGAACTACATTTGGTTTCCAGTTCAGGAAATAAGAAGTCAAGTACAAACCAGAAAAGCTTTGACAAAAACCATTTTTTATACATTTTTTTGGAAAGGCAGATGGTTTGTGGTCCACTCTGGAAGCTAATGGTGGTTATTCGGGGCTATGATTGATGAATTCATTGTCACAAATGTATCCAAGGGGGAAAAAATTATATCGCTATTCTTCGTGGTCCGTTTAGTGAGGTTTTATTTATTTGAAGTGGGGGGATATATGTTAATTATCTAATTCCCTTGCAATATGGAAAAATGCTGTATTCTAATCAACTCTTTAAGGCATTAAAGAAAGCAATGAAGTTGGTAAACTAGGCCTACTTTTTTAAACAATACTTTTTTGGACAACCCACAGTCTGCAAAAAATCAACCCAAATAGGTCCGATTTAAAACTATTCCAAGTATTATTTTTTAATGCACCAACTTAATACTCCAATTAGGAAGTCCTGACTGACATGTTGACCTGAAACATAGAATATGGATAACCTGTAACATTCAGCTAATTTAAAATAGTAAATGCATACAACATGCTTTTGTGTAAACAAATGGTTGAAACCGCACACATCAAGCAAATATAAACTAATATGTCAACTGTTTGTAAAATTCTAACGTCTCTCTAAACAGAACTCGGACATTACAAAATAAACATAAAAATGATGTGACTAAAGTAATTCACAACCAAGGGCGGGGGTACTACAGCGAACAACACGTACTCTGTATAAACTCCGTTTCACTCGGCGAGCAGTTGGGAAGTGGCATTCTCACTCGTTAATGCTCAGACTGGCGTTTCAAAAAGTGTACAATCCACGATTATTTGCACCGATTTCACAAGCAGTCTATCAGAAACCGCTCCAACCACCGCGACAATGTTTGTTTCAACATGCACACACAAGCCCCACCAAAAACACGAAACTCGCTGAAGGGACATATGGCTAAATTAGTCGGTCCGTGCCCAACCCCTTAAATTGTATGTTCTGCTTATGAATACGTGTAACATCCTACTTTATTTACAGTGGGGCGAACAGTTCAAGTCCAAATGAACAGTCTGCCTTTGGAGCCATTTTTAATCTTCGACTGAGCGTTAGGATGTTTAATAACGCCAACTGACGATGTTAATCATTTTCTATTCGACGGAGACTTTGACCTCCGTTCATTCGCACTGCATTCCAAGGCGACGTAAAGGGAGAGAAGCCCAGCAACATGAATGGCCTTACTAATTAAGAATGACAGATGAAACACTGAGCAATAATAGGTTGTAACAGAATGCCAGATCACTACCAAAAAGATTGCGAATAATTTGGTCGGCAAGATACTAACCATGTCTTTCAGATTCCATACACTATATCTGCTTTGGGTGATTAGGCCGGTTATACCGCAAAGTTATAAATCTGTTGGTGGTAAAATTGATCAAGTTTAAGGGTGTGAATTATCACATCCCAGTATGTACCGAAATTAGGAAAATTCACGGTGGGTTACAACAGTTACGCTTTCCCCCAGACTAATACAATTACCATACTTCACCAGTTACAATAACGGTAATCATTTTGATTCGATCCGCTGTGGTGAGCACTGAAATCCTGTTCATATTTGAAGTTCACACGACGAACAAAAATAAAATAAAAATTAGGTTACATCCTTGATAGAAACGTTTGCAAATGTGTATATAAAACAGACTCGCCGATATAAACATTCAAAACAAAGGCCTACAGTTCTCCTAATGTCGAGATTGCATGTTGTCTGTTGAATATTAGATACTGATCCTATCTGTATACTTATTTAATGACTACCGTTCACAAGCAAAGCGAATCTAGAGATGGGCCCAAAAAGCCTGCGCTTTCACCACAACCCATTCACGATTTTAAAATAAGAGGCCCCATTTTAGACCCCGATCTGTCGCAATTTCCTCTGCCCGCCTCCATCTTACCTTTCTCTGCTGCTTCTCCCAGGCCGGATCGAGTAGCAGGTCCCGATCCCAGTCATTTTCCTGTTCCATGTATGTTTGGGGGCCGCCGGACGTATATAGTTGGTTTTGATTATTTGTGGCGTGATAATCTACCATCTCAGCAAGACAACAGAAGAGAATGCAGTAGTTTAGCTACTTCAAACAGCAACTCCTAGCAACACTTGGTTTCTAGCGCTCTGCCAGGAAGCATCCGGTGCGTGCGCTTATGGTTTGCCCGCTGAGAATGCCTCTCCACCCGGGAAGAAAACGTAGTGGCAGACACTATAGTGCCGTGCCCGCAAACTAAATGAGTAGGTAGGCTCACAATGGTCATGAATATTCAATTATTGAAGAATATTCATGAGGCTAGTTATATGATCACGCCCCGCAAGAAAACCTAAAAGAAATTTCCACCCATTTGACGTGAATTGATATATAGATGTTTCAACAATTCCTTCACGCACAATTCATTTATTTAGGTGAACGCAGGTGGACGGCGTCTACTAGGTTTTCTGAGGAATGGGACGTTTTTTAGGGAAAAAATTAAATAAATAAATGAATGTATTAATTTATTTAATTGTTAAATGAATGCGATGTTAACACTATTATTCACCCCGCCTCTGATTAAAAGTAAACAAAGGAAACAGTAGAGCTTTAACTTTAAAAAGATATACCCCAGTAGATGGATCAGGGATGTATCCAATCACTATTTACAGTCCAGTCACTATTTACAGTAGCAGTTTAACCCTACGTAATTCAATATGTAGGTTGTCAAGATATCTAAAAACATACTTGTATGAGGTGGTAGTTGATATAGTTGGTAGCGATATTACAACTTTTATCTGATGAATATTGTTACTGACTGACGATCGATCATATTATTTCGGTGCATATACATAAACCATTACATTGACAATTCAAGATATTTCAAAGTAGACGCTGCTTGTAGGCAATCATTAAGCAGACTATAAACAGACTAGTATTTAGGCTGACGAAAGTCAATAATAACAACTAAACAATGTAATGTAGGTTAGAATCCCGAAAGCCATGAATTTTATGAATTATACATAAGGATCAGCTACACCATGAATAATTAACTTGTCAGCCCAGTCGAAATGTTATTCCCCTAACTGCTTTCTCGCTATTTTTTAAACCGAAATAAAAAAGACTAGAACATTTACTACGTGTGTATTTTTAGGGGGTTGTTTTTTTCATACACAGCCCGGTGCAGGGTGGAAGCTTTCTAGTTTTCGTTTGTTGACAAAATTTTGTATTTCCAAATTGTGTGTGTGTGTGAGATTATGAGATTATATATACACACACACACACACACACACACACACACACACACACACACATACATTAAACATTAAAATATCCCAACCATGAATGACTTAATGATTGTATAAAGTAGGTCATGCTCTAACCATGTGTCTGTGTCGATTACCATCAGTGTGGGTCCCTGTGTTGTATTGATGAAAGCAGTCCACTTTCATTTTGTTAATTTTAAAATCTTTTCTTTACTTTCGGTTTATCAAGCGATCTGCGATCTTGCACAAGTAAAAACTGCTCAACAGGTATTCATTTAAGATAATTGGTTTTCCGGTTTTAAAGAAAGTCCTAAACATACCAACTTCTTCAGATCAATGCTGGAATTTCTGGATTATTGTAATGGATTAATATAAAATGAACCGGAAAGACAAAAAAATAACCAAACATTCAACTCTTTGGGTAATTGTTATTTATAAGACATTGACTAAATTATATTTTTAATAACAATAAAATAAAATATAAAATTTAAGATACAGTAAAATATATCTGAAAATGTAGACTGTGCCAACGCACTTTTTTGCACTGAACTGCGGTTGCCCAGCTAATTAACACATAAAATCCATCTCCTTTGCCGCCTCTTTTGAATAACGCCACCCTCTGTATATTCCAACCAATCCAGTAAAAAGTTTTGTAATTTTGTATTGAAATATCTTACTAGCTAGTTTTATTCTTCATTTATTATATACCATTATCACAGCAATTTTGCTCGGGGTGAACACAGGTGGACGGGATCTTTTGTTGTTGTTTTTTTTTTTGAGGTGGGATTGCAAGAACGACAACTGTTAGATTTTTGTCACTGACTTTCCCACATCTGCCAGTGTATATTCTCCTTGGAAAATATTTTAAAGTCTGGTTATTAGATTCCCTGAGCCTATGAGTCCAACATATTGTGTCTTGCCATTTAGAATTTTTCGTTTTCCGATTTCTTTATAGTCAAAAAGAACGTGTGCATGTATGTTTTACCGCAGTTTGCATTTCAGTTCCTTCCATACGCCACATAGCCAAAGGTATGTACACTCCTTCAAATTAGTGGATTTGGCTATTTTAGCCACAACAGTAGCAGACAGGTGGATAAAATGTGGCTCACAGCCATGCAATCTCCATAGACAGACATTAGCAGTAGAATGGCCTGTACTGAAGAGCTCAGTGACTTGAAGTAGGATGCCACCTTTCCAACAAGTCAGTTTATCAAATTTCTTGCTTGCTAGTATTGCCCTGGTCAACTGTACTTGGGCTGTTTTTTTTTTTTTTTAAATGGAAACGTCTAGAATCAACAACAGCTCAGCCACAAAGTGGTAGGCCACACAAGGGGACCGCCAAGTGCTGAAGAGCACAGCGTGGAAAATTGTTTGTCCTTGGTTGCAGCACTCATTTTCAAACTGTTTCTGGAAGCAGCGTCAGAACCAGAACTGTTCATCAGGAGCTTAATTAAATGGGTTTCCATGGCCTAGCAGCAAAGTTCCAACATTGCTGGAAAGTCTAGTGGAAAGCCTTCACAGAAGAGTTGAGGTTGATACAGCAGCAAAGGGGGGGGATCAGCTCCATATTAATGACCATGATTTTGGAATGAGATGTTCAACGAGTCCACATACTTTTGGCCATGTGGTGTATATTCAGTTAGAGGTATCAAACAGTAACAAGAAATATCAAAATATGACGCTTTGATGAAATATCTGTAACATTAAAATATCCATGAATTTCTATTCATAAAAATGCAATGCATAATTTTTTTACATTTCAGTCACGCTAGATGAGGATACAACTGGAATGTGCTAGTTTTTCCCCATTCAAATTGATTTCAAAACAGGGGGTGTTGATTGCCCATCAAATTCATGCACAAATTCATGCACATGTTGATTGTTATATTGAAGAGGGTGAAGTTATAAGACAAGGATTTTATATAAAGACCTATTTTGGTGGTAGAGTTCTGCCACCCAGTCAAAGTTTAAGGCAAACAGACCCTTGTGAGTAGTCACCGTGCACTTTTAAGAACAACTTCTACTAGGACTTGACAGTGCAGTAAACACTACATGTAAAAGACAGCTGAGGACAGTTGATAACCTCAACAATTAAATTTTAATGAATAGTTTTATGAGAAAAATTGTAGTATTTACAAATGCATGTTGTGACGTTTTTATATCTCATGTTTTTCTGTACTGCTAACCATTTTTTAGACGGATTACTTTCATAATCTAAATAGTGTGTTAAAATAACTTGTGGTGATTTCAGAGAGTGATTTCATGTGATTAGTATAACCCCAGTGGATAATTACGCGACATTCAAATCTCTTTTGAGCATTTCATGATTTTTGGTTCTATAACAGTGTAACAGTAAATTGCTTGAAAATCTTGCTAAAAATGCGCCGTTCCTTCGTATTTACATTTACACCAAAAGAAAACGACTAAAACGTAACATCACTTATATGAACATAATTGAAACCTACGCTAGGTAATTAGTGCCGCAATGTTGACTGATGGCGATGGCTAGCAACACTCTATTAAATGAAGCAGGCAAAAGTACGATTATTATATATGATTTATATAAAACGTGATTCCATGACGGTAGCTACAAGTACTACATCGCTTGTCATGTTCTAAGCTATCGTTTAAAACATGATGATTAATTTAGCGGGTTTTTTAAACCAAAAAATCGCCTTTAAAACTTAAGTAAGAATTCAACTGGGTACAAAACGAGTTGGGATATTAAGCGACCAAATGCATGTTTAATTAATCCCCTATTGTTATATCAGAAAGTTATAAATAAGAAAGCTCTTACCAGCCTCGACGGCGACGACGTTTTAAGTATGGGGAAGTGTGTGCAATCCGGTAGCTGCAGTTTATAACGCTCAACCGGAAGAGAGCATTATTTAGTTTCTGGGTGTTGTACTCATGTTTTTAAGAGAAATGATCATTGCTATTAATTACATTTTGCTTGATGTAAATATGTATTAAAAAAATGTTATTGGTGTTATATAATGACCAGGATATTTAAAAATACCTGTTTACCTTTCTATATATATTTATCATTGTTGTAGAATCAGGGGAGAGGTCAATTACCATGATCCCTTATATACGGGTCTCATTTTCGTGGTAGGGTGAGGTACTGTTATACAGATATGTTGGAAGTATGAAGGGCAGTCCTGGAAAGGTTTTGGATAGGTGGTAAGGTATAGTGTAAGAAGAGTTAAGGCTGTCAATTTTGTATGTTCAGGTACTGTATCTATAAGCCAAAGGCAGATTTTTTCTTCTTCTGGTGGATCAGTGGAGGTCTGGACTTGGTGGTACAGGAGAATGGAGGGTAATATGTTCCTAGAAGGTTCCCAATGATGGCTCGAGAAACTCCAGTTGCAGTTGGGGAGTATGTTGGAAGGTTTGGTAGAGGTTTGAGTGTCAGGGTCTATCTTCTTGGGGGAGGTCCTTGACATTGTTACAACTTTGAGGTGGGTGGAATGGATGAGACCTCCCAGGGTGGGTGGTTTGTTTGGACTTTGCCTCAGCGCTGAAGAGTATAGTGGGTTAAAGACTAGATCTCATTATGGTAGTGTTTGTCTCTCTGTCCCATCTTAATATGTTAGGGTTTCAGGTTTGTTTCTGTTGGGTCCCAGAGCATGCAGCAGGGGAAGGAAAGAAAACAGTGGATCGACTGGCTAGGGAGGCTTCAGGTAAAGCTCAGATGGACATTATGGCAGTTGGAGGCTAAGTCTGTAGTTTAAAAAAAAAGAGTAAGGGGCACCACTTGTATGGTTTTCAATCACCAGTGAGATGGAGGCAATTCGAGTTTGGGATGAGGTTATTGTTAGTAGGTTAAGGTTGGGGCATGTAGGTTTAATGTGACATCTGTTACTTGGGTGTCCAAAATATTTGTCTGAGAGGTTAGTGTTGGTTTGGGGTTTGTGGTGGACAGATATGAAGGTGTCTGGTGTATTTGGGTGTGGGGTTAGCTGCAGGGAGGTATATAAATGTGTGTTAAAATTTCTGTGGGAATTGGGTTTGCGTGGTAGGTTGCAGGTAGGTGTCCTAATCCACTCCACACACTCATACTGTACTGTCCTCCTTGAGGTGTAACTAACCAAAATTTGACAGCCAGCCAAACTCCATTCACTGATGACATGAGAGTCAGGAAATTGATTTCTTTCTCCAACTTATTGTAGAGACTCAAGTAACATGAATAAGGAGTGAAAAGGCAATGCTTGCACGGGGCACAAAAACAACGGATGGCTTTAGATCCAAGGGAAAAACACCTGACCGTGCAGCAAACTGCATATTGTAACAGCATAAACACTTCCTACTTCCTGTCTCAGTAGAGGAAGAAGCATAGATAACTATGGGTAACATTCTCGCTATATACATGTAACAAAGGGCCACCAGAGGGCGCCAACGACAGCGAAGAGACCTACAATTAAATACAGGGCAGAACACATACTGTAGGCGTTCAGTGTCGTCCTATTCAAGGAGGGAAAAGGCTACAGAAGATGCTAGGACATTAAATGTTAACCTTTTATTAAACTGTAAATTAAGGGTGGAAAAAATTGCCACCCAAGCCGGAGCCAGAGAGGAGCCTTTTAATGATGCTGATCGGGGGGCTGCAGAAAGTTCCACAGCAGAGGTAATGGAGAATCCAGGGTCCACAGACAGGGCAGTGTCAGAACTGGCAATGATGTTCAAAGCCTTCATGTAGAACCAGAGCCAACATTAAGAGCGACAAGACAGAGAAGTGGATTGGCAATGCATAAATAGCTCCAGCTATTATTGCAACAGATGGGAGAACATTCAAGTGAAAAGGAGTTTGAAGTACACCATTGACCATTTGAGGCACTACAGCTTGCAGCAGTGTTTGTGGAAGCCAGGAGGGGCCTAAGAAGAATTTCAGCCTTGCTAAGTCCATTGGAGCATGAAGAGTGGTTGAAGCCTGATGTTGTCATTGTAAATATTTCCTACCCAAATGCCGATAGACCCAGTGTGCCACGCGTCCATCTCAAGAACACGTGCAGGAGAGGTCCGGGCATGCCCACCAGCACCGGCTGAGGATTGCGGTAATTATGAACACAATTTAGTGCCTGCGATCCCTCAGTAGGTGCTGGAAGTTTGGAGAGGAGCCGGGCGAAGAAAGAACGGCAAAACCACAGGCTAACAGACAGGGCAAACGGAGCCAGAAGAGAGAAAAGAAGCGAGTCGGCGCCGAGAAAGGGGGAGTGCCGACAGCGTCTTCGGAATTTAAGTTTATCTGCGGGTTTCTGTTAGTTTGTTATTTTAGTTTGTTTTGTTTGGGGTGAACCTGTGAGGGGGATCCCTGAAGAGTGTTTTTGTTTGTTTTAAAGGGAAATAAAGGACCGGCAAGAGAGTTGGAGAGGAATTGCCGCCTGGAGGGTCACATAAAATATCACTGTCCCACTCTGAATTAAAAAGGTGCTAATGTGTCCAGCTATGTTCTGTGTGTCCAGACCAGAAGCCCCTGGGAGATTTGGAAAGAACATTAATCAGTAAAAAATGGTCACCCATTAGAAGTCCTGAAAACACTCTCAGACAATCCCATAACACTAGTTCTAATGTCAGAAAACAACGCTTTTATGTTGACGACAGGTTGTATCCAACTGCTGATGTTTATGTAGTGATTGAAGGCCAGTCTTATTTCCTCAGTGTGCACGGCAAAGTAATTACAGTATTCAGTGATTTTAGGACAGGATAATCCAGTAGTGTCGTTGGGAGTTTGTTGGTCCATGTGTAACTAAAGCTGCAACATTTCTTTAACCCTGGCTTGGACTGAGCAGAACAATCATGAGCCAGAATTTCTAGAAGACAAGAAAGGAGAAAAGAGCAGAAATCTGGGGAGGCATCATCACCAGAGCCTTTCGTAGAAGCTTAATCACTAAATCCTATAAATATGAGTGAGCTGCAGAAAAGGGTGCGCGCTGAGGCCTTTGTTTAGAAAATAGGGTTGGGACTCGATATTTAATGTTGATTGGTGAAGTTATTTGATCCACAATCACATCCTGTGTGATAGCCAGGGGGAAACAGCAGCTGGTTCTTCCAGACTGTTTCAAGCCTATGCAACCAAAAGTTAGCCATTCAATTACATGTGTGGATCTCCGAGAATGTAGAAAACGTATGCACATATTGCTGACAGGTTGTACTAGCCCAATACGTGCACTGAAGGAGTATTATAGAACTCTGATAGAAGTACAGCACCCGTCCCTCTGCCACTCATCATTGCACCTTTTGAAAGGATGGCAATGAACAATTACAGGCCCTCTAGAGAGTTTATTGATTTAACAGCTGCCATGCCTGCTCTTTACCTACAGAGAAGTGTCGCATGTTGCTACTGGTTTCTCTCCCTTTGAGCTTCTCTTTTAACATAAGGTGAGAGAACCCCTGGATAAATCAGTGACAAGGGCTACAAAAGCAACAGATTCTGATAATCTTCCAGGAGTGTCCAGGACTCACTACACTGGTCCAGATCCAGTAAAAAGAACACACCAGTGTGACCAAAATGCTGCAGAATACCAGAAAGGCGCTTTGGAAAGAGGTTGACTTAATGCTGTCAATGGGAAGTCAATGCAGTGAATGGTTCATTCCTTCAGCACTAGCACCATAGAATTTCACCATTCACTTCTGGATTGACTTCCTAATATCAATGCAAGTTTCAAGTACGATCTCTATCCCTCGAGTCGATTAACTCATTGAGAGTTTGTCAGCACCCTTGACATATCTTGTAGCTCCCTCCAGTTCAAAAACGACACATGTTCCTTTACTGGCAGTTTATTGTGTCTTGTAGCCGTAGCCTTAGCTGTAAGAACTAAAAAGATATACAAATTAGTTCGTTTAAAAAAAACAACATACACGACAAGAAAAACACAAGTTACGTTACATGAACTTAAACATACCTCATTGGCTGCAAAACCAAAGGGAGTAAACTTTCTTGACAAACTCTCTTAAAGAAGCTTTAAACTTTGAACACATGTGTGGCGTGGCTGTAAAATCTCTACATGGTGCTTCATTATTAATGTTCCTCCTTGCAACAGATACCCAGGTTAATTACATGGGAGGAGATGTAAATAAATGAGCACAAATAAAACAAGTAAATGTGAAATGAAATTAAAGAAAAACTGTATGACAGCTACATATCTGAAGGGTATTAGCAGATTCCATTAGCCCCAGGCACCAGACTTTTCAACTAATTCTGTATATCATTTGGACTGTATCAGTTTACAGCCATGCATTCTGGTTTGTATGGAGCACCGGCAACATTCCAATGGAAGGGATGGAGTATTTCATTGGACTCCCTAAGGTACCTAGTACTCTCAGGGAAGATCATTAGAGACAGACTACTGAGCCTTACAATGGCTATGTGAGACTAATATACACATCACCCAGTGGTATCTTGCCCTGCAGCCTTCTTGTTTCATGTTGCGTCACCAGAGTGGACTTCTCAACCAAACGGCAGACTTTTTGTCTTACATCCCGAAATACGAGCGTTCAGAGGGAATGACATGCAAGCAAGCAAGTTTATTTATGTAGAACCATTTATACATAAAAGCAATTCAACGTGCTTTATAAAGAAAAAGAAAAAATCGGACAATACAACAGATTAAATACAAATAAAAACACCAAATACACAATTAAATACAATTAAACTGTGTGCGGTACAAAGAAATAAGAAAAATAAATAAAAAATGTTTTTGTTGTTATTGACCGATCGCTAAGCCACGCACCCCTTAGTTACGGTTGCTAAGTCCGACAAGCTATCACTTTCTATAACTGCACTCCCTGGAGAAATATTATTTCATTTTTGGAAAAACTAATAATCGATTTCAGAAAGAAGCAGACAGAAGGGTTTGCATTATGCATTTGAATTATTCTATTCTTACTCTATTAAGATAGAAGCTAAAGCCAACCGATCACACAGTAAAAGTGAACCACCGCTTCACCTGACGATTAAGACGGAGAACAACGATATTAAGGATCAACACTGTTCCTGTAAAGCTGGGTAGGTCTCTATTCATATTACAATCATTAAAAAGCAAAAGCATTAGGCCTATATAACGTTACATTCAGTAGTAAGTTAGTTAGCGTTAGCTTACTAACATTACATTAGGAAACCTGTAGTGTGCTATAATAACATTACTGTGGTTAGCTCCGCAGGTCTTATCAGACTTATCCATACCCTGGACCCTGGTAAAGCACAAAAATTCAGCAGCCCAGTCCTGTACAAGCTAAGCTGGCTAGCGCCACTGATAGTAGTACTGTACCTAACGATAGTTTAGGTTGACCTGCTAACAAAAGCAGGACATTATTTACGGTAAACAAAAGAAATAACTTTTAATAATGTAACGGGGATGGAAAGCAGCGCTTCTCCTGCCAATGGTGTTCAACCATTGAACTGGGCTGCTGGGAAGCCTGGTTAATAACAATAATAGCATGTTGAAAGTTCCGTCTTTTAATGACGTTATTGTGTTGTAGTTTAGTTTAGTTAGCTGTATCGTTTTGTGCTTTTGTAGGTAAGATTTCATTCCCTCAATTAGATTCGCTTGTTTGTGTGAGAGCTTTCTGTGTTTTCCCTTGTATTGTCAGTTCTTTTCACTGCCAGTTCTGCCTTTGTTAAGGCGGTCATAAGCGCATGTGTAAATAAAGAGCACGTCTTCCTGTTGAAACCCAGAAGAGTAGTAGCACTCTGAAAAACGCTACATTGGTGTCAGCAACGGGAAGCATAGATCTTTCACCGAACCAGGAAGACTCCGCCAAGAGCGGGAAGACGGTGTTGCAGAGTGAGCTGCGAGCAAGGCTGGAAGAATTGGAGAGGGAAGTCGCCTTGCTCAGCCTCCAACTCCGGCAGGAAGAGCGCCACCCCCTCCCCAGGCGGACCTGTGGCGGGCAGCCCTGCGGAGCACGCTGTCTCCGGCAGGGGGCAGCACATGGGGCTCGAGAGGGCGCACAGATCTGGCTGCCGCGGTACGTTGCCGGGCAACGCAGCTACGGCTAATGGACAAGCCGTGGGGAAACTCCGGCGGGGGGGGGCCTAGAAGAGGGACAGCCCCCCCATAACCTCACTACCACTGTCTCAGCCGTCGCTTCGGGTGGCGCGGTTGAAGTGGGCCGGATCGGACAGGGCCGTGGTTTGTACCTCCCCTGCAAAATAGGGGGACAGACATGTCGGGCCCTCATCGACTCCGGCTCCATCACTCTGCTCCGCCCTGGAGTTATCGCCATTCCGGAGGCCACGTGGGAGGCCACCACGCTTACGTGACAGGGGAAAGGTCACAGATGCAGGGGAGTAAGCGAATGTGGGTGGAGGTCGGTGGCCGGCGGCTACGACACAGATTTTGGCTGGCCCCGATTTGTGAGGCCTGCATTCTCTGGCTGGACTTCCTTACCAGCCTAGGGGCGAGGTTGGACTTCCGCTTACCGCGGCTCACATTCCCTGGCAGCAGCGTAACCCTCCTCCCTAAA
Organism: Hiodon tergisus; assembly: GCA_025775045.1. Taxonomy (NCBI): domain Eukaryota; kingdom Metazoa; phylum Chordata; class Actinopteri; order Hiodontiformes; family Hiodontidae; genus Hiodon; species Hiodon tergisus. The sequence goes on along the minus strand of JAOVYW010024088.1, from coordinate 15,327 downwards.
GGTGGCAACGAGGGGGCCTCCCGACACGTCGCCACGGATGGGGCTTGACACCGGAGGAGGCGACGAAAGCAGCCCCCCAAGAATCGGCCAATGGCCCCCGGTCTGGAGATGCCGCCCAGGGAGCTGGCCCGCCTGCTGGCTGAAGACCCGGAGATCGGACCTGTCCTGCAGTGGGTGAAAGACCGGGCCGTACTCGCCCCTCACCCCCAAGGAGTCAAAGCCTTTTGTGCAGCGTGGGACACCCTGGAAGTCCACGAAGGGGTCCTCCACAAGGGGTGGCGCCTTTCCTGGCCCTCAAACTGTTAATAATGCAAATAGAGTGTTGAAAGTTCCGTCTTTTAACGATGTTATTGTGTTGTAGTTTAGTTTAGTTAGCTGTATCATTTTGTGCTTTTGTAGGTAAGATTAGTTCCCTCACCGTAATTAGATTATATTTTTCGCTTGTTTGTGTGAGGGCTTTCTGTGTTTTCCCCTGTATTGTCAGTTCTTTTCACTGCCAGCGATTGTCATTATTACAAGTGCCCCAGGAACAGCGTTTGACCATATCTTGTAAAAAAGTCAGCAAAAAAAGCTAGAAAATGTGGAAGTTCTGTATAGGAGTCAAAGGAGCGCCGCCATGAAAGTGTCGGACCTCAGTTTGAACCAGTCCTATACTGCGCTGTGATTGGCCAGCTTTTAAACGGCCAGTTTTATTACAAAACTCTTTCAGATGGGTCTTTGGATAAAAGCAAAGTTATTTGCAGCTACTGTAAGGCTGAATTTGTGTATCACCGAAGTACGTCGAGTCTGACGTATCATTTCAATGCAGGAAAGCAGCAGCCTACTCTTTTAGAGTTCACGCGCAGGAGCCAAATGGACAAGTCAACTAGAAGCAAGCTAACAAACACAATAGCGAACTTTCTGATTATTTTATTATTATTAGTTTCTTTCCATTACAATAAAACATATTATGCCCATGCTTAATTTATCAAATAATTAACTTTTCTTTCAAATCATTTCTTTAGGTATTAAGCTTTTAAGTGTATATTTATTTTATCCAGTATTGTTTAAAATACTGAATACTGAATAAAATAACTTGAAGCTTCTTGTTTTCACTGATCACACATTTAATTTACTCCCAGTCCAGTTGGTTATTGCAAGGTTCCAACGTTGCATAATAAAGGCATTGATTGTTTCCAGGTTATTAAAACCGATTCCAGTATGATATTGATGACAAAAAAACACCACAAAAATCGTCTAGTGAAATAGTCAGTCAAAGGATATTATAAATACAGTTATTACAATTCTACTTGCACGGTTAAACTGTAGTTCAAATACCTCCGACACCTGTACCAAATTAGTGCCCAAATAAGGTCCTTATCCCCAGTTAACCCCTTAAATGTCAAAGTTATAGTAACATACATGGCCAGCTGGTGGCAACTAAAAACTAGCAACTAAAACAAAATCAGATTTCCATAATCAAACATATTTTTTTCCTAGTAATACCTACATATATTTCATACACAATTCTAATACATTTTTATACAAAAACAGCCCTTACACAAAGCAATATATGAATATTTAGAAACTAACAGGACGTTAAGCTACCCTTTGCGACCAGAAATGCTTCAATCAAGCTTGCAGTACAGAACTGTTTAGAATGGGATATTGACCCATTCTCTGGACATCTGTTCCCATCTACATTCCGGAAGTTCCAATAGAGATTTAATGATTTCTTTTACACACATTTAAGAGCACAAACTATTATATCTTTACATTATATCCATGCCACTATACAATCTCACATAATTTTTTTTATTTTAAGCCCTCTTTTATAGCGAAAAATACTGGTAATTAGAATTGATATGAATGAAAAATTTATGTAATTTATATTTATGTATTTTCGAATCGCGATTTGGTTACTTCAAAATTTGTCCTTTATGGTTATCTCAGTAAATACCTTTATTAAATTACTAGTAAATACTACTTTTCTTTATTAGATTTATTATTTTTATATAATAGTATATTCAGGAGAGGGGTAATTGACTTAATTATATGTCTTAATTGCATATCTGTGTTGTCACGTATACTCCGACTCGAAGACGTTGTTTGAACCCAAGCAGGTATTTCTTGACATGTGAACACAAAACAGAGACAGCAAGTAAATAATAACATGACAGTACACGGTAAAAGTAACGAAAGCTTACGTACAGAATACTGACACGGATATGGAAGATTACTTTCTTTGGAATGGAGACAGCAGTAAGTGTATACAAAGTTGAGACCAGACACTGAATCGAAGGAGTGAGACTTATATAGATGAGGTGATTAGTGTAATGACGGGTGATAGGTGTGGGTGATCAGTACTCTGGAGAGTGAGAGAGTCGAGTGTAAGAAATCATTGCTGAAAAATGATCAGACCTTGAAAAATCAATACAAACATTCTCCCTCCAGACTTCAAAGCCTAAAGTATGCAAATATATATTTCAACGGTCTGATATTCTTTATCCAAATAAAGGGGTAAAAAAGGGGCACAGAGAAACAACGGACAATGTACTTTTTAAACCCCTGAATACAATATAAAAACTAAAAAGATGTTTGTACAGTTTAGTGTGCAATTATGGCATGAAAAAAGACTAAACATGAAAACATGATTAAAATGTGTGGCTAAAACTATAAGAACATGACAGTTAAAAATACAAATTTATCATACGAGTATTATCATACGATTTATAGTTTAATAAGACTAGAACTCATCTGCCAAGATTTTTGAAAGAGACAATGGTCTTAAGAGGATTTTTACTGATTGACTCACAAAAACACAGATAGCTGACAAAGGGTGTTCAGTTGTACATCGTCAGGTGAAGCCACTGTAACAGGCAAAAACAAAACAATCTTATAAAATATTTTAATAACCACTGCAAATAGAGCCACACACATTTAGATGCAAATAGAGCACATAATCAGTAATATTCAGTTCATCCAGTTTAGTAACTGATCCTTCTTAATGTGAATTTGGATGACACACGAAAGGAACAGATTGTGATCAGTAAAACGGGTTTAATAAACATCTATTGCGCATCAGTCCAGTGGTCCAGTCTCTTACCTGTCTGTAGCTGAGTGAGACACTCCCCATTCCCATCACATCAAAGGCCTGAAACTTGTCTGTGAAGAGAGAAGCACAGTCAGTCAAACAACACACAATGGAAAATACCTATCCAATATAAACACCCACAAGCATAGTGTATGCAATGACAAATGTACACCACGAATGTTTCTTACACACAAAAAAATACTTTACCCCTCTTTTCTCTCATTATTTCCTTCTCCTCTCCATCTCACATATCCTGGTCACCAACCCTCTTTTTTACTCGCTGCCCCCCACCACCACCACCCCATATTCTTTATTTCATTCTCCTCTCTTACGGATCATGCAGCTTAGTTTGAGGAGCAGGGTGAGGAATCCCGGGTAGCTGACTGTCATGTCAGGTTCCGTATACCGCAAACCGGTGAGCTGAATTAAAAATTCATCCACCTGCACTCCTGAACAAGAGAAAACAAGTGCAGATCAACTTAGTGGGCCTTGTCACCTCCAGCTCTTTAACAGCTGAACAGATGGCAAGAAACCAGTACAAAAGGTAGCAACCAGGATCCCCCTACTGGCAGGGTTTGGAGGCTTTTGTAGAGGAGGAAGTGTGAGAGCAACCTACCTGCAGCCTTCAGGGCAGGGAATATCTCTGAGTACTCCAGCGATTGTGATTTGTTCCTGTCAAACTTCATGAAAATATCCTGCAAACAGACCAACAAGTTGAGCTCTCCTTCAGGCAGTCACACAGCCCAGGTGCTCCAATGTCACTTAAGCTTGTCTTACACGTACATCTAGAAAATCCTGACATCATATGAAGCATGTATACCATTGTTATAAGGATATGTATGGATATTTACCCCATATCTTCTATCCTCAAACTTTTACAAACGTTCTTCTTAGTATGACCAATTAAAAGCTGCTATTTTTCCAATTCCCAGACACTTACAAACACATGAAATGCATGCCAAGGCACAAAAATGTTTGACTTTGAGTTAATCTTACCGTCCACTTCCTAAAATTCTCCCATAGTGCCTGAAACTGCAGCCAGTCCAATTGTCCAATTCCTTTATTCTGTGTCACCCTTGTCAAGGCCCATTAACCATTTTCTGTTTAAAAGTCCTGATTTTGACATTTGACCAATCATGCCTACTTTCTCCAGAGTAAGGATACATCCATTAGGGCCACAAAACTCTTACAATGTTCCAGGCATAATACTCCCACACATCCAGCCAGAACTGTATGTCAACAAGAAGAAATTAAAAAAGACAAAAGAAAGCATAATTTGTAACTATATTATTACATCCTGCAGTCACATATGTCATTGCACTGTGCTTTTAAAACCAGGTGATTTCTCCACCGTGAACATGACAATGATCTATAAACTATTGTCTTTACCGTCCCCGCGATACCATACCAAGTTACACAGAGTTACATTCGGGAATGTGGTGCAATATGAAAAGCAAGGATTCAAAGGTTTAAAAATCCATGCTGACCTCCACTTCCAAAGGCCTCTCTCAGCAGGTTGAGGAGCTCCGCAGGTCGACACTGTCCGTTCTGGAAGGAGAACAGAACAACACTGTCAAGCAAAAGAAAGTCACTTCAATTTTTCATTAACAACTAATATCCTTGGCCTAACAAGTGGCTAAGTAGGCAGAGTGCAGACTGAGCCCAATGAGTTGGCAGCTCTTGGCTCATCATTAAACAAAGTCTCCTGTCAGCTGCCCAGGTGGCACCCTGACAACTGTGCGCTCTACTCTCCTTGTAACAATGGGAAAATGACCAGGATTTCAACCAGCGAAATCGGGCTCAGTCTGCACACAGGTGAGTGCCTTTAGTGACTGAAGCACTCAGGAGGCAATAGGTTTAGAGAATGACACTAGACATGACAGTGGTGTTGGGGGATTTATGCGTCATGGAATTACACTGAGGTGTCATAGAACGGCGTGCTTACGTTGTTGCGGTGCTTGTTAAATATTCGCTGTACGGCCTCACTGCGTGGGAGGACTAACAGGGTAGGAGAAGAGGGTTGCAACTGGAAGCGAATACAGGGGTAAGGTACTCATCACACAGGGTCACACACTAAGTACACACAGGGGTCTCATACTCAGAAAAAACACTGGTAATTTAGTGCTGCTATGCCTGGAATGCACAGGTAGGAGAGTTCTTACACCTTTGGAGCAAAAAAAACTAAACGGTTCTGCATATTTACAAATACTTTCATTAATATTGCCATACATATTGCTATTCTTATGTTCTTGCTAAAATACTAAATGTATGTTTTCCTTCAGTTTTATTTTCAATTAACCTGGCCAGAATGCTACTCCATTGTAGCCACTGACTCTGGGAAGTCTTTAATACTATTAGTTCTATAAATAATAATTTAAAAAACCATTAATTGTTCAAAAGGCTATATTGGATATATAAGAAATATCAGTAATAAATATTGAATTACACTTTGCATATATACTGTAACGGGGATGGCGGGCAGCACCAATGGTGTCTCACCATCCCCGAAAGGGCTGCTGAGAAGCCCGGCTCCCAAACTGTAAATTGTGTAGATAGTGTGTTCAACGTTATGTGTTGCTTAAACGTGTTGTCCGTTAGTTTAGTTGTTATTACTGTTGTGATCTGTGTTTGTTAGAGTAAGGTTTAGTTCCCCCACCATGGGCAGGTTTATGTGTGCCTGTGAGGGCTTTCCGTGATGTTCTCTGTATTGTTAGTTCTTTCCACTGCCAGTTCTGCCTTTGTCAAGGCGGTCGTAAGCGCATGTGTGAAATAAAGAGCGTTTATTCTTGTTAAAGCGGTGTCAGTCTCGTGCTTGAAACCCCGCAGAGTAGTAGCTCTCTAGAAAACGCTACATTGGTGTCAACCCGGGAGCATGGAACTACAGGAGGAGCGCCCCCCCCCCCTGCAATCAAACCATCGTTATTTGTTACTGTTCTGGTAAAAGCTGGTGATGGGCGAAGTGAAACGTATGCAGTATTTAATACTAACCCTGAAAATCGTAACTTCCACCCGCAATCTTTGAACTCCGTGTTCGGTGTGTTCTAGCAACTACAAACATCCTCGCGGCAAAGTTATATTTGACTACTTGCAGAGCACCAATACGCCCACGGAGATGCTATATGTTCGCCATAAGTGTTTGGAGAGCATGGGGAACGCAATAAGTGAAAAAATGTGTTTTAAAATCAGCTATCCTTCTCTCATCTAAATTCTCTCATCTATTGTAAAATTACATAAATATTTCTAGAAATACTGCATATTGTCACATTAAAAACAATATGAACACGTTTGTCTCCATGTACACTTCTAATAATCACCAATAAAATGTACACGATATGTGATGTCTGTTTTACGACTTAATCTCGCAGTTAACATGATTTATTAATGATATAGCATTTATTTACTCGTAATGGCGGTCAGGGCCGGCGTAGGGGAAAAGGGAGTATCGTGGGTTAAATCCAAACTAAGCTTTTCTCATTAAGAAAAATATTATAAAACTCCCACGAAGATTACAGTAAAATTAACACTAGAAAATTACAACAACAGTCAAAAGCTGAAAATGTGCCAAGTAAAATACTGGTTTGTTAATAAATAAAACAAATTAGCTAAAGTAATGAACGAGTTAAATCCTAAATTCATGTTATAATATTACTATTTTAAAATGATAACACCAGCAACAGTAAAAACACTACAAAATAGGTACAATGATCAAAGGTAGATAACGCAAAGTAATTCCGTAAAATAAAACTTTTTAATCGCAAGCATTGATTTAAAGTTTTTCAACGCCTGGTGACGTTTGAAGCTTGCGACTGACTTGTGTAGGTTTGTTCCATGGCATTGGCGTCTTGTTAGCAACATATAGGTAAATAGATGCTACAACATATAACGTAAGTCATATAAATTACAGATGACACACTTGCATTGCATTGTATAAAATTACGCCAGATACATATTTATACAGTTCGGAACTCCAACAATCCTTGCAGTAAATAAAAGGATTTCATGTATTTATTTGAAATGTACAGTGTGTTTGCGTATATATATGTAATTTTTTTAGGGAGTGTTTAGTTATCCTCGATCAGAAATCCAACTCGAAGCCCAATTCTAATTTAATAAATTGTTAATACCAATATATTATCTGGGTATGGTTTAGTGTTAATTATTGCATGACGATGTCTATAGCTATATATTAACACAAATTTTTCTCTTAAAAAAACATGGAAGCTTTCTGAAACAATCCAACTAAATAATAAATTGTGTATGAGAGGCTATTATTTAGTCTATAAGGAAAGGCACTAGTCTATTAAACAATGTTCATTAAAAATAAGTTACATTGGACTGTAAACTGCACACAATGAACTTTTAACCCCAGTCAGTTAAGCCAAAATAAAACAAATTGCTGCTTCTCTAAATAGCCAAGACTTACCCTTGATAAAACTCAAGCTCCTCACACGTCCTGTATATAGTTAACCCAACTGTATAATTTGAGAGACATTCCTTAATCAGACCTATACTTAATACAATTCTAAACCAAGCCTTTACTGTGTCTGATATCCACGCTTCATTTTAATTAAGTATTACCATGAGCAATCGTGCCCCATAGTTACACTTGGAATTTAACAAACATTTCTATATAACATTTGACTTTTGTATGAAATAGGTAGCTATATACTGTACTTGGATAAATCAAATATACAGAACTGTGCAAAAGTCTTAGGCACATACTTTATAGCGTAGATGCTTTCAAAAATAATGAAATTAAAAATTTCTAAATATAAAATAAATACTATAAACGGTAGGAGACAGTAAAAACCTAAAAAATAAAATCAATATTTGGTGTGACCACCCTTTGCCTTTAAAACGGCATCAATTCTCTTTGGTACACTTTTGTGCAGTTTTATAAGACAATCGTTAAGTAGATTGTTTCAAGCATCTTGGCGACCTATCCACAGTTCTTCTACAGACTTTGGCCTTCTCACTTGCTTCTGTCAGGTAATCCTAGACAGCCTCAATGATGTTCAGATCAAGCCTCTCTGGAGGCCATACCATCTGTTGCAGAATTCCTTGTTCTTCTATCAGAAAATTAATGGAAATGTAAAAATTGCTTTCCCCCCTACTGACACCCTAATGAAGATGAAAAAAGAAAGAAAAAGTGCACTAATAGGGTTAACTAACTGTGGGAAAACTCCACTGTCAAGTGCCAAGTCACGGCTATTTAGAGAAGCGGTAGTTCATTTTTGGTTAGGTGATTTCAGTTCGAAGCTCACTTTTTGCAGTTTACAACCCACTGTAATACATTCTGAGTGCCTTTCTTCATTAACCAAATCAATACTCAATCATATACCACTTTTTATAAAAAATAAAATAAATAATTTCAGAACGCTTGTATGCTTTTCAAAAAAAGGCAGAACTTGCAAGCATCTGTCTAATTCCTTCGTGGCAAATATAGTGTTAATAAAAACCTATAGCACCTTTAAGCTATAATGAACACTATAATTTATATTCAGATTATTTATTTATTAAAATTATTTTATTATTTTATATTAAATGGGCCTTCCAACAAAAACGATTTAATTTGTCGCTGAGAATTAATTTTTCAATAAACGTTAAATAACAATGTGAAATTAACAATAGCCTTCCCCAATTTAGTATTTATATTGTTAAAAAGAGATGTTTCTTGCATTCCGAAAAAAGTCAGGACAGGCATAAAGTATACTTGAAATGTCTTATCTTGCATATACCAAAAGATGGCCCAATGGGTTATTTTCTAACAGGGTTAGAAAGCTTCTAATCAAATTACCCTTTTGTGAAGCAATTGGTTCAAATAGTACATAATGAAACTTTCATTGGTGCATTTACCTAAAGCAAATTAAATGCAGTTGTGGACTATGTAACAATGCCCTATCAACGAGTGCCACGAGGAGGCACAAAATCTAGTGCTAAAGTCAACTCCAATAGTGCAAATATAAGTTTACGGTCTACAATAGCCAAAACTAATTTTCTCAATTGAAATGGGCAAGGCTGGGGAGAACAATTGACATTTTGTGCTTGCAGAAAACTGGAGGTTAACTAGGTTTACCTGGGAGAAGATTTCTGGGCTGGGCTTCTCAGAAGCCCTACAAAAACAAAGAAAGGAAATCTTCACCAAAGAATTTGGTAGTATAATTAATTACACGTGGAATTATTTATCAGAGAAGTTTGACATTATATTCTAATTTTGGCGATTATACAATTGGATCCATTTTTTTAACAACAATATTGATACATAATTTACTCCAAAATAATGCATTCTGCAAAATACATCCTTATGGATCCAGCAGAGGACATTTAGTATGAAGTCACTGCTTCATTACTAAAAGGCAACCAGCTAGCAAGTAAATTGATACACATAATTAACTGAAAATGCCTTAGACTGGTAGCACTACTCCAAAAACATGGTGCCTGCTATTCCACACTATCAACTCACGTTGTCTTGTTGCCTTTCTCAGTCAACACGCGCAGAAGGAACTCTCCTTCCTGATTGGCTTCTGATGTCGAGGGGATGATGATGTAATTGCCAGGTGCCAAGCTGCCGCGAATTACCACCTCTGTGCGCGGGGTGGGCTGTTCCAAGCTCAGCACAGGGCTAAGCAAGGCCAGGTCCATTTGGGACAGATAGGTGTGACCAGTCCATGCCTGCATGACACACAGACAAGGGGTGGAATGGCCGGTGCGTTCAACGCACATATTCCACCATCATGAGTTCAGTTGTAGTGTGAGCGTGCTCATGTACGTTTGTGTTTTGATGTTTGAAGTGTACCACAGTGTGTTGGTAAATGTGTTGGAGTGTAGGGTATATGTTAGAAGACTTAATTGAAAAGAGCGGCATTTGTTACAAGTATGCATGTCTCAGTTAGTGCACTTGAGGTGTGGTAGGTCTGCGTTGGTTTCAGCGGCCTGGCGGTCTTTGATGCAACAAGGTGCTGGAGAAACCTTGAAAATGTGCAGGCTGATGGACAAGTGGATGCCACTGCGTCTCTGGTGCTTCTGCATCAGAGCCACCAGGAAGCTGCAGGTTAGCTCAGGGTCATTGGGATCATCGTCCTCCTCCAGCAGGGTTAGTAGGAACTGTGGGTTTTGCCAATATGAAGCTGCAGGCACAAACACACACAAATGGACACACATAAGTACGCATAAAAAACAAATACAGTCAATGAAGTCCCAAAATATCAATTCACACGTATTTTTTCACATAAAGATCTGTCATAAGTCTCATAATTTGTTCTCATCTTATTCTGTGTTATTGGAGAGCACCGTGAGTCAAAAAGATAGGCCATTTTAACTTGGAAAAGCACCATGAATAATGAAGAGATCACATTTTAACTTCACTGTGTTATTGGAAGAAAGCCTGTTCTATCCTACCCCCTCCAGGAGGACCACCGGCTGTGAGGTTCTGCACCCAGTTCTCATGATGCATCGCACATTGCCAGGGTCGCCTGATGGTACCAGGCTTACTCAGCGTGTCCTCTGTCTGGTGACACACCTCTATAATATCAAAGTTCAGACAGAAGTCCGGCAGCATCATCCTAAGAGGTTGGAGTGAGAGAGAGAGTGAGCGAGAGATCTATACCTTTTTCAGTGGGCAATAGTAACATGAGGAGCAGTTATCACAGTTGGGAGAGGAACAATCGACAGCGGTGCATCAAACTCACCAAAACTCCCCATCTTCTGTTTGATTCCTGTTGACCCTTTGCTGCTCCTCCAGACTGACCTGATTCCACTCAGGCCTACAATAAGATACAAAGGAAGGAATCATAGCTGCAAATTCAGTTACCATCAAACCAGCATGTGCACAACTTTGTATTATTATTATTTTAAAATACTGTTACTGCGGTTTTTGCTGTTATTGTATCCTACCTGTTTTCACTCCAGGGTCCGTCCCATTCTGTATTACCCCAGGGGTTGAGCACTCGCACCAGGTCCACTGCCCCATTGATCGTCTTAACCTGAGAGGGACAAAGTAAGCAAAAAAGGGTGCAGAGATCGAGGGATTGTGATTAAAGTGGCCATTTTGTATCCCTGGCATTTCAGAGAGTAAAAAACAAAAATGACTCATGGATACATGGTGCAACTCTATTGGTGATCAGCAGGGGGCCTCACCGTTTCTAGTCCAGTCACAGAGTAGGCATGTCTGAAAAGGATTCCAAAACTGTTCTTCTGCTCCATTGGACCCTGTATACACATGCACACAGATAGACTGCATGTGTATGCTAGGCTTAGTTTCAATAACAAATTCCTGTGTTTTTGAGAGAGAAAGGGGGATTTGCAGGGAAGGCAAGAAAGAAAGAAAAAGTTGTGTAAAAGCCAGAGGGTTAAGAAATGCAAAGACTGAAAACAAAGAGAGACACTCAGTGTGCAGTTATGGACACCTGCGAGTTAGCACAGTTGATGAGTGCCCCTTTCCTCAGCAGGGGCTCCAGGAAGCCCCTCACGTCTCTGGGAAGTTTCGACACATTGATCATCTCCGTCACACCCCCAGTCAAGTCCACCATCGCCTCGTGGGGGAAGCCCATGTTCAGGGCCTGGTAGCCCCCCTTCAGCCTGTAAAGGGGGATCAAATCAATAGCCACATAATATAACTGGGCTCCCCTGTGGGTGTAGCTGCCTAGCCTGGGCTCCCCTGTAGGTGTCCTGTGGCCAAATGCTTAAGGCACCACTGCTCAGCACCAATCAGACCACTCCATTTGGGTCATCGCCATAGCAAAACGCAATAGGATTTTCAATGGTACCAGTGGTCAGGTAATTAATCAGTAGAGAATTCCATTGTTGTTTATCATATACATGTGCCCGTTTCCCCCACTATTAGGTCTGTGGGGAAACTGCAGTTCATTTTAAACAGATCAGCGCACTGAGGGAGCAAAGACCAAAAACTAACTTAGCATAGGCCTTTTCAAGCAGGCAGCACCAAAACTCCTCCTCCTCCTCTTTCTCCTTCTTCTCCTCCTTCTTCTTCTTTGAGGAGCGCAGGTAAAGCAGTTCACCATTCATCGTCGGCAGGAAGTCGTCGATCTTCACATCCACCCAAGCCCCATACTGCCAGAACTGCAGGAACAGCAAGAGTGGTTCCAAAGCGCATATAGTATTTAATCAGCACTTAACTCCCTGCATCAAATAAATGCACTGAATAACTGAAGGACAGAATGGCCATGGAACATAGTGTGACTTTCAATAATTAGAACGTTGATTTAACACAAACATGGGTTTGAATGGAACTGAAAAAGAAATACCGCCATGTAAATTCACATTCAGTAGCACAGGAACTATTTAGGATGAAAAAAGCAAGGACTAACAATAACTTCCACTGTTCACTGTGTTCAGTGGCTAGTGATATCTTCAAACTTACTAAATACTTTTGCAAACCAACGTCTTTTTAACCCAGATGGGGATGATCCAAACCTCCTACGATGAAGCCTGTGATCACACTTGAGTTGAACACCCCAATTACTTTGTCCCTGGTACACTGGAAACATTATAGACCAAACACTTAAACTGTGCACAACAAGTCTGAACAACCTTACATTTTTGATTAAGCTGACTTAAAATGTTTCATAATTTATTATCTGTAAGTTAAGGAATTATAACACACAAGATTAGTCCAAAATGCCATCTGAGTCTCCCACTCCCAAACATTGATCCAGTATCACCAGGTTAAAACCGTATGAAAGCCCAGTGGTTCTGCACACACACAAGGAGCTGAAACAGACCCCTTGCCCTCCCCTTCACAGCCCAAGGCAGACAAGCTAACCCGGAAGACGAAGCAGCCAGTGTAGCCGAACTGGAAGCTCTGTTCCATGGGCACCACACGCTCCAGCAGGGGGCGGTGCAGAGAGAGAGAGGCCACAGCTGACAGGAACCAGCAGTCACCTGAGGGTGAGAGGAGAGTATGACTGCAGCAGAATCCAGCTGACTGAATGCACATTTCACACAACAACGACACCTGGGCTCCTTAGGAAATCAAATATGTCTTACCTCCAGTGATCAGTTATCAGTCAGTAGCAGGGTACATGTTTTCACTTTTACAAGATCGCTACAGATGCTTAAATGAGAGCCGGCTGAGCCCTATTTGTATTTCACCGGTTTATTTGCTGATTGTAAGCAAGAGAGCACAGCAAGCAAGTGTGTCTGGTAGCAAACATAAGAGCACAGCACGCAAGTGTAATCGACCCTATTCAATCCACCTGGCCACCAGGATTCCACCCGGCCAAGCCAGGGAACGAACTTGGGTCATCAAAACAGACAAGAAAGATGATAAGCTCACTGAGTCAAAGCCCTAAGGCTCTAGCTCTAGGAACTCATCTTCGACTCATGAGAGTGACATCACTGTCAGTAGTGAGCTCGTTCACAACGAGCCCCACTACACAAGGGTGTCTGATGGTGAGGGGGAGAGCACAGCGAGCAAGTGTCTCGGATGGCGAGCGTGATTAGGTAATACCAAATTTTACTATTATTTGTGTAAGTTTTTGTTTAAAATGGGCATGGGACCTAAATATTATGGTTAAAGAGTGGGGATTAAAAGGAGAGAAGGGGGATGAGGAAAAAGAAAAAGGAGAGTGGGGCTGGGGGGAAGAAAGCTGAAGAGAAGGGTACCGCTCACTTACTCAGCTTTCCCTGACAGACGTCCAATCGGGTGGCCCCGTCAATGATGAACTGGGCAGATGGACAAATCTCCTGGTGGAAGACAGACATCACACTCATATAGGGCATGATATTCCCTGCCCCTTTTACCTTTCATCACTTATGAAAGAATACGGAGTTATATGCTATGATATACCACACTACTTTGAAGGACGTTTGTGAATATATTATGTTTTATCCATCGCAGGAGTACCATGTCACAGTAACTTGCAATGGGACTACATGCATGTTTGGAGGGAAGGTACATGACGTGCCCGGTCCAGAGGTGGTCCGACACAGGATGGATTTTTGCCTTTTAATTGCCATATACAAACAAATTTAACAAAAAAAGAAAATGGAAAATAAGTTACTCACTTCGGGGGAAACCAAAATAAAAATGCTTTTCCTTCTTATAATGGTTTAAATAATAAACTGTCACTGTAGCACACGAGGGCGTGCTTAGTCCAAGAGCAGCCAGAGAACGAGGCATTGGTTGGGAATGTTTCCGCCTTTATTTGGTATAAATTAAACAAACTTAAATATTCTAAAACAACAACAAAAGAAAACAATCCAACAAAGCAAGAGACTAAACAAAAAAACCCCATTTCACGGACAGCTACCAAAAACAGGTTAAAGCATACCACACCGCAATAGTGACCACACATACAGTCCTCTCTCACCCTTAGACAGCTGCTGGCTCTATAAAGGGCCTAGAAATGTCAGCACTCGAGTATGATTACCATTAGTGGAACCACACTCAAGTGCACAACAAGGTCCATGGTTTTTGCTAGCCGACAGCAATTGACAATTTCACAACATTAAAGAGATTCCAGATAGAAGCAGAAAAATGTAAGCTCAGAAACTACTTCACTTGTGTCAAAGCTGGCCAGACAGGCTCTGACCCTGCCCACATGGGATACACAACTACTTCAGTTCCTATACACGATAAACATAATCCCTGCAGCCCCTTCCTGCTCGACTGGCCTTGTTCATCGACATCCATTTCCTCATAGCAATCAACATGAAATTTAAAGCACTGGTGCCAGTATGCCAATCGTGGTTCTGTGTTACCAGTAGTTAAAGATCAAACCCTACATTTCTAACTCTGCCACCAACTTAAAACCAATCATTACATAGCTGTATCTCAGCTCCCAAATTAACATTTACACAATCTGACTGTTACTGTTTAAGCTCTTGAACCCTTGTATTATATGCACTGGCTGTCACTGTCAGCTAAATGAATAAAAGTAAAGTTTTTCTTTATTTGTGAAACAGACAACATGCTTTTACCCTGATACTTACTCAGTCTAAATAAAAGTGATTATAAATAGAATTATGTATAAGTATAGTTCTGGAAGCACGCGCTCGTTTTCCTTTTCTAGTGTATTGAATATGACCGTATTACGAGGTCATGGTTTCCAGGCACATTCAACGTCACGTTATATATATACACACTACTAATATATATATATATATATATATATATATATATACACACACACTACTAATATATATATGCGCTTCTCTCCCTACCAATGGGAGTTAGCCATCCCCGCGGGGGCTGCCGGGAAGCCTCACTTCACGGACTTTAGCAGCCAAAATAA
>JAOVYW010024079.1:0-18958 GCA_025775045.1 Hiodon tergisus | reverse complement strand
TTTGAATGTATTCAAACTACACCCTTTAGAATAGCCATGTATGTATGTATGTATGTATGTACGTATGTACGTATGTATGTATGTATGTATGTATGTTTGCATTGTTGCTACGAAGTAGTCTAGATTTAAGATAATATCTGGATGCCGATATCAGCCTCACGATTTAACATATAATATAAGTTACACCAGACAATAATCACAATGACATTTATGATAATAATAATAATGTAAAAAGATAAAAGAATATTAGCAATTAGTTGATAATTAAAGTCAGTGTTGGTCAGGCAGTTAGCCTGCTAGAGATTCATTGTAATAGACAGATTTTTTTGTCTATTATAACATTTTTCTTCAGCCAAAAAGTTGAGTTTCCTTTCATTAATTGCTATGTGATTTCTTCAGTTCCCACAATGCTTAACTTTAATTACAACAAACCCAACAGTTGTTCACAGCGAATGGTTTATACATAAACACCATTAAATAAAAAAATGTTATTAAGTGTTTGGAAAAAAATGCACATACAAAAAATTTAATGGAGATTAATTCTTCTAATTGAATACTATTCTGATGATTCATAATGGAAAACACGCAGAGTCTCTAAAGCAAACTTTTCTTGTCATACAAGGTTAGTTTGACCTCCTGACCTGTTGCAGGCATTAAGTGAGAGGCTTGTAAAACTTAGGGTTGAATGTTTAACTCAGTGCAGGCTTTGTTCATAGTATAAAAATAGGTTGTATACCACATACTCAACTGTGTCACTGTCACAAGCCACAACCATAGTACCTCTATTGAGAAGCAGATTAATCCCTTATCTTTATTATTTTCACAGTGGTTACCAAAAAACAATCTTACATGACACAACGATGGATGGCAACTGTTGTGTATTCAGACATCACACATTGTACTTGTTAATATTGTCCAGCGAGATGACACTGTGAGTGGGTGCAATTCACCAACCTCACCATTCATGTTCCTTCTAACGTCCGTCTACTGAAGACAAATGCAAGGACCGGGCATGACCCTTTATTTATCTTTGCGTGAACTGGAACAGCCAATCAAATCCAGGTGTATGAAATTGACTATGATCAGATGCTGTCTTGTCTGTTCCCGTTCATGTGGTCATTATTGTTGGTCAGATGTCTGCAACATGAACTTCGGTCAGACATTGTGTCAAAAATGCCCCCCCCCCCCGACGCCTCGTTTCATGGAAAGTTTGAACCGGAACAGACTTTAGACATCTGTGAGATAGTGTGTTAAAAGCAGGACGGCAATGGTCTCGGGCTGTTCGGAGGAAGGCGAAGGGTGTGAGTCTAATCCGATTAAGGCACACAAATTGCTTCTATTTATGCCTTCACCTCCGACAATCCCCAACAAGGGAGAGAGCAGTCTGGAGGACTTTCATAATGAAGAAAAGTTCCCGGCTTCATAGTTTCCCTGAAACACATCCCTGGGTCCGCGCACAGTCAGAAGCTATGGAGGGATCCCCTTGTGGTTTCTCGTCACAATTGCAAACAAGCTTGTATTATACTTTCCGTTTGCAGTTTGTTCGCTTCGGTGGTTTTCTTGTTGCTGTTTTTGCAGTGAGTAAATACAGAGGTCTTGTTTAAATGGGGTCAAAAGCGGAGGAGCCATGCCCAAAATGTGCAAAATAATTCCAGCATCCCGTGGCTTCTGTGATCTGTGCGTTACAGTGCTGTCATGCCATTCTTACCATGAATCCATTGTAATTACTACACCATTACATTGAATGTGAATCACATCACTGTGAATGTGTTATGCTGTAGATAATTGTACTATTGGGCTCTTGTAGGGTCTTCTGGTCATCATACCATATTCCTGTTTATACGTAAATACGAAGTAAAAATAATTAAGCCCAATCTAATGTCACTGACAAATGGATGTGTTCCATATGAGGTCCATATTCTCTGTGTAATGCCATGAAACCCGCCTACAGACTACCCTTCCAACATGCCTAGATTAAACCTTTTTTTTTTTGATCTATGAGAGCAGCTCTTTTTTACCTCTGAATACCAACAGATCTGCAGAATGATTGTTGTTAAGTCATACAGTGTATGTTATACGTATATGATCACAAGATTTCAGGTAAATAAATCATTATAATCCCACTAAAAAATAATTATACACCAGCTATCAAACAATATCAAAACAATACCTTTCTCCATACCAAAAGTAAATAAATATCAATACATCTGAAGGTTAAAGGTTTGTCTGATTGCGGAGTAAAGGCTGTCAACGCCAATAGGCCCTACAAACCGTGCCTAACCATAATCATCTCATTCCCGGCAGCTCCAGGAACAAAGAGCGTATTAGTACAATCGCGTCTCTCCCACTCCTTTACCTTCTCCGCAGACATGGTCGTTCCAGCGGCGTTAAATCTCCAGGAGAAGTAAAACCCGCCAGTCAGAGTGGACAGAGAAATCAATGGCCACAATCAGAAGGTGTGGAGAAAGCTTTGCGCAACGGGCCGCCATCAGCAGAAAGTTAAAGTTGATAATAGGATTAGCGACGAGCCCATCTGTCGCGGAGGGGTGCGTCGGCGTAAAGAATGGGAACGCTCCATCGAGAGGCTGGACGGGGAGTGGATTACGTTACACCAAAACCCACGCTCAAAAAACGAAGTGAAAGCCTCATTGGCAAACCTAAGTGCACTTGTTGTTGTTGACCAAGGGAGCCGGTAACTACATTTGACTGTGAGGGAAAATCAGGTGGTCTTTCCTCTAAACATACACTGACACATAGACACAGACACAAACACACACATCTAAACAAACGCACACCGATTTGTTGGGCAGCTCTTCTGTGGCCTTGTGTTGTTTGAGTTCAGTGCCGCTCCGAACCCAAATTACTCTCTGTACATGGTCCTTGGGGAACCATTGAGTGACGGTGCTGTCTAAGAGAGACCTGCTGTCAGGCTAGGCTTGGATACTCACCCTTGATCTCCATCACTCCCTTGGAGTCTAGTCAATTGATAGCCCCGTTGAGAATATTTAAGATATTTTATCCTAAGAAAATCATTCTAACTTGTAAGTGTTTTTTTAGTAGGTTTGCTGTGCTGAATACGGTATACAGTATTTCCGCAGATATTCATGTACAATGTTTTAAAAATTACAGTGTCTAATAGAGATTAGATTTTTACATAATTCTTGTCTTAATATTCTTCTGTGAGAGATGAGAGATGCTCACCTCTGTATGCCTCCTTGGGGTGATGTCATCGTCAAGAAGTCTGTAGATTAGAAATAAATGTAATGTTTAAAATACTGATGAATACCCTGTTGCATAAACAATTTTAATATGCCAACTTGTATTATACTCATACTCTGCATAGCTCATTATAAAGCTATATCAGTTTATGCGTGGGTGGGAACGTTGATATTCAATTACTGCAGATTGGGTTATTATGATTTTATTTTATTTTTTTCTTAAATGTATTATTATGTCTTGTGTATTGTGATTCCCAAACAGATAAAAATCTTTGAACGATGAAAAGCAAAGCTGCTGGTTCTAGCTCATGTCTGGCTGGGAAATGCGGTTTATGTGAACGGCGACAGAATTATATAGAACAAGTTTTCTTTATATATATATATATATATATACAGTGCCACCAACGTGTAAATGGTGTGGTTTTTGAAGTCTCTCATTTCAGCACGGGACGCCGGTTAGCCGCTCCCTTGACAAAGCCATGGTCCTCATTGATATTCTTTACCACCACCCTAAGATCCAGCGTAATCAGTGTGCCTTTATCAGTGACATAGCGCATAGTGTGGGAACTGTGCCTAATTACAGGATCTGACCGCAGCCAAAGGGTTCCCTGCAGTCACGGATTTAGTCCTTCGGCAGATGAGCGGTCCTGATTATAGAGCCACGGCGAAGCGGATGGAGAGGTCCCTTCGGTGGTGGGCAGGAGAAGAGCAGGGATGTTGGCGTGCTGTTTAGCCTCATAAATCCTTAGTAGTCCCGCTAGACGTGGAGCCAGCGGTATCCGTCTTTCTTCCACTGGCACACACGCAACACCACTATTCCCATGCCCCAGCGCAATGAGACCGTCGTTCACACTCACTTGTCTGAGATCCAGACTTCCTTCAGGATCTCCTTCCGTAGAGGCATCAGGACTTGAGCGAAGACTCCAGTGATGGGGATCTGAACCAAATTGCATGGTGAGTGAAACCCGGGCAAAACTTGATCCCCCAACTTAAATACGCAATTCCGGTCTTAACTAAAGAGAATACCCCAGCCGTACTTTGTTCAAATAGAGGAACCCCCTGAAATGGCCAGCTGCCTACTTCATTCATGCAGACCCATCTAGAACACCACCCTTACAGAACGGCAACCACCCGGAACAATTATTTCACTTCGCACAAGTCAACGGGAAGCATGAAAATACCTATATTACTTCCTGATCAAAACATTGTTCAGTCCAAACATGGAACTGATTCCCTCCAAATGTGTTTTCTAGTGAACTGTCAATTTCTTGTTGAACACTCCTGAGATGTCCCAGAAAGTATGATGCACAAAGTTAGGCGCCTGTAAAGTGAATTCACTGTTGATCTGTTTTTGTTTTTTTGTTTGTTTTGTTTAGTTTTTTTGCTTGGGTCGGTGTTGATAACGGGATGCACAATTTCTGTGCAGGTTCTGTGCGACTTTCAGGGTAATAACCATACTCCAATCTCTTGGGTATATATTATTAGATTAACAATTTAAGATAAAATTTGTTAACTGCATAGCATGTAAAAACAAATAACACCCCAATTACCGCACCAATGACGAATAGCAGGTGTTCTTAATCATAGAGAAAACAAAGTGGCTTCTGGTTTATTCATTAAACACAAAAGGCTTGAACAAAATGATGGTCTAATTATGTTATAATGTCATTATTATTCTAACCATTAGCTAGTAAATAACACAAATGCAAACAAAATGCTTTCTAAAAGTGAAGCAACCTTACCGTCTCTGGGACCAAATCAAAACATTGGCAACCTGCCAATCGCATTTTAGCATTTGTGCGTGCGTCTGTGTGTGTGCACACGTGGGTAGTTGGTTCACAACATTTTTATTTGGTCCCATGCCTTTTGAAATGAACTGCAGAAATCTGCCCATTCTATTTGACAACCTTGCCACAGCGTCCGTTATCTTAACAGAAATTTGTTTGCTTAAATTGTTTCTTATAATCTAAGGGTAAGACAATTCTTACAAAAAACGTGGAGGGGATAGTAACCCAAGGTATGAATGTTTAATTACTACACGCTCAAGTATTTCCAACACACTGGCACAAAACATCGATGTCTAAGTGTATGTATTTTAAATAAACCCTGGCAGAAATCTTGGGGGTCACGTCTCCCCAGTCTCTGAAATATTGGCACACACACATGCACAGACCCCCGCACACAAACTCTGAAGTTTCCGCACTGCCACGCTCACCTGTAGCAGGACGTAAGCTGGATCCCGACTACCTCCATTCAAAACCACCTTCAGAGGTAATGAGTGGTGAACACACACTTCCTTTGCAGCCCCTCATCAGAAGATGCATTTCCCACCAGCCCCCTAGGGCAGCTTAGGTGCTTATAAGCCCCACCCCCCAGTCCTAATAGGATTACCATTAGAGTTGAAGCTTTTTTGCTCCCCCCCAACTGCTTCCATCTCCACTTAAGGGTGCAGACAGACCACCTGTCCATCAGCAACATCCAAACCATCTGTGTTGGCTTATATCCTGGAGAAGCAGAGCAGTATAAACCATATAGGTTGGAAAAAAAAGGCTTTTTAAAGGATACACAGCTGAGCACGGAGAGTGGTGGTCGCTGTGTGCCACAAAGTATGGCACATATCATACAGAGACGCAAGGGCAGGTTTAACGACCAAACAACATTCAGGATTCGCAATTCTTTATTGTCCCTAGATAAGGCTTAGAACCTTGACTGAGTGCAGCCCGTGGCCTATGACCCAAGAGCCTTCTGGTTGGAATCTTGGTTGTATTATTGTCGGCTGTGACCGGGATTCCCGGAACACCCAGACAGGGAGTTGAAGGTCACCCCTTCAAGGTGAAAATAGGAATATGAATTCTTATTTAAAGTCCTGTGACATAACAATCTTAATGTTAACATTAAGATTTACACAACATTATAATGGCACATCTACTGACAACTATGCACCTATACTGCAGGATTACAGAATTAAATATAAAGGCTTTAGATCAGAGATCATCAAGCACCGACTGTATCAAGCAGCTGACATGGTTTTCATATGATGTCTGGTTGCAGTAAATGCTTGTTGCGTGTCAGACTGCAATTCTGAAGCGAAACACACCACAATCCCTAAACACCACGGTGACCTTGAGAGGTTGTAAGAGCTTGCTGGGAAGGGTAGCGTATAATAATGATAAAAGGGAAGTAAGTCTTTGCACAGAACCAATCATTTCTTCACACTTAATCTGTTCCATGCCCCCACCCACCACCACTGCATGGAATTAATTTGTTAGATGTGCACTCCAAGCCTCCCATCTTTGGTGCGTTGAGAGTGGACTCGTCCTGTGAAATACGCTGAGCCACTTTAGGCTGTTTTTCGGCAGCTATTTGCCAACAACCACAATAATAAATGCAGACGTCCTAAGGTCTGACGGTCTGAATGTTAATCGAACACTTGTGGTAGCAGTAACACCTGTTAACCACTAGAGAGTGCTTCAAGACAAGATGTCCTAAAAAGAAAACAAAGGAAATTGGTTTTACTTGAGCGATGCTTAGTTCACAGACAAAGAGACAAAGTTGTTAGTTTTAGTTTTAGTTTTTTTTGTTGGAGTGGGGCAGAGGAAAACTGTCGAATATGTGACTAATATGTATAAAAAAGTGTAAGTCTATAGGAGTCAGACAAAATCTGCTTATATATATATATATATAAGCATTTATTGATTACAAGAAGCAGACTTTGTGTATATATATATATATATATATATATATATATATACAGAGAGAGAGAGAGAGAGAGGCTAGCTAAAATCACCAATACTGGACCCCCAAACACATAGGCACAAAGCAATAATTAATAATATATTTAAAAACACTGAAAATCTGAGTGTGGAAGGTGAATCTGAAATCCTTCTGCGAGTGATTCTGCGGCGGAGGGGCGGAACCTGGTCAGTGGAGTCTGGCGAGTCTCCTGGACTCCCGTTGGTGATGCAGAATGAAAGGAAGAGCTGTGTGATGGATAATTCTCTACCCTGTGTCGGGCCTTTCCCGTCGTTTAAAGGGCAGCTGCTAATTATCAACACCATGACAGGTGTGGGCAGTCTCAGAACAGAGTTGTCTGTTTGCGTCGACATGTGCGCCTGGTCCTTCAGAGGGCGCCCTACACCCTGTTCAATGGAACGGCTTGGCAGGGTATGACTACCAGCTGTTTTTAATATATAGTTTTTATCATTTACATTTTTATCTTGAAAGGAACATACATTACTCAACTTATCAGGACAAAATATCTATGGAGATTTATGTATGAACACATGAATGGATTCTTCACATAAACGTTTGTCTGATGTAACTTTTAGCCTTTTAGCAAAAGCGTGTATATAAAATAAGACAACAAACGAAGAGGAATGAGTCTATAAAAGAGATCCAAACGTGCCGGGCTAATAGAGTTCCCCACAGGAAGATATTAATAAGCGGGGAGCAGTCCATTAATCACCGGTCCAGAAACTGGAGATCAAGCCAACTGCAATGCGCCCTAGCAGTTAGAGGATGCGCCCTGAGCCCAACCTGGGCTGCAGTTAGAGGATGGCTACGGCCCAGATTACCGTCCTCATAACTGCCACTGCCCGAGCTGCTGAAAAAGGTCTCGGCTGTTAGCTTAGTTGGCAAACCCCTAACAGAAGCAGCGAACTTGGGGGCGGGCTTAAGGAAGGTTAATGAACCTAAGATACGGAGACAGTGGTGGGGGGGAGCGATGTGGGATACGGGTCCTAAATGCGACAGTGTATGTTTTCACTTCACTGATTCTGTCTGAACTGACGGTGCGAGACTGAACACATCTATACTCTCTGACCGTGTCAGAGTGCATAATTACAGCATTGTAATATCCACGACTAATATGCTCATGCCACTCCACAAGTTTTTTATAAGAATAAAAATTTGACAAAACTTTTTTTTTAAAATTTTTTCAATTAAAACAATCTTTAATCATACAGGGAGTGTACTGTTTTGGATTCACTAAGGTTCACTTTCATAGGCAGTCTCCTGAGCGTATTCAAGGAAGTGGCAATTTTCAGTTTCTTTGAACGCCTCATTTTTGTTATATGTTATACAATAAGGAATGAACAGGAACAGGAAATGCAGATTTTTGGAACATATCTCTGCATTTTGCAGTGCGTGAGTTCGTCCTGAGGTTAAAATTACCCAACGCGATGACTGTCACGAGAAACAGAAAAGCTGGCACAGATGGTGGCAAGGTCCTGTGCTGCCCATGATATATGCGGGTCAGTAACGGGTCGGGTAAGGTAACGGCACCAGGCTGTCACAGAGGCAGGCAGATCTCGTCGTTTCACAGCCTGGGTGCAGGTTGGCCCCATCCTGCCCTTCTGCCACACCGCAAACGGTCTGGGAGAGGTCCACATGGCAATCAATGATAAGTGCGGCCTCACAGAGATCCAAGGGAAGGGTTAAGAACCACATGGGTCCAAGGTACGCGTTCAGACTGACTCCTGAACTCATGGTTCCACGAGGGTTTTGACGGATGAGTAAGGGGAACACTGATTTAGTTTGATCTGTTGAAGGTGACTAAGGGGAACAGCCAAGGAAACACTGTGGGGGAAAAATCACAATGAGGAATAATTTGCAGACAGAAGAACAGGGATTTGCTTGTGAATAGGCACACGGTCCCTTCATAGGAAAGGATATTAAAAACAAAATGATGACATAGCACATATACCCCAATTGCTCCAATTTTCTTTTACAGGAATTCATATGAGAATGCTCCACTTAACTGCTGACCTCCGGCTGGGAATGGCGGCCTAGATCAGTGGGCTGTTAGGCTTTCCTTCCACTCCTCTATAAATGATCAGTGATTTGCTATGGTGGCAACTTCTGGTGAGTTACAAAATTATCATTGTGAAACAAACAATCAAAACAAAGGCTTCTGTCGTTTTCCTTGGGTTTGATTCAACAGCAACAATTTATTGACAAAGCCAGAAGAGTCATCATAGACTAGGAGAGGGGAGACCCTTTTGGATCCATATAAGTGTTTGGCTCACTGCCCTTGGTCCAACACATACGACATAAAACAGAAAGACGCTGGCTTTCTCCAGCACCGCCTCTACAGAAGTCCTCCATAAACCATTTGTTCCTTTGCATAAATACTACAGGGTAAATATTCAAGGGGCTCCAAACTGTGGGTTCTCCTGACAAGTCAAATCTATTCCCATGAGCCATTCTGCTATTCTATGTGACTCAAGGGCGTGCTAAACAAACACAAAAGTGGGTTTACATTTTAAGCAGCGTCTACCCATTTGTGAGTACAGGGTTAACCTAAAGATCATTAACTACTGGGTCATCTGAGGTGAGGAGTCATATTTCTCAGCAAATGATGGACACGCCCAACTTGATTTGCTTAGCAACAGCCTTCCCCGCGGTGATACCGAGTGATTTTCAACACAGCAAACAGAGGACCCGAACGGCGTTTTAGCGCAAAGGCACACCGTCATTTTCAGGCTCTCGGTGGGCGGAGCAGTCCACGCTGAGGTAATGTTGTTGCGTTAAGAAATGCTATGCGAAAATTACTCCAGACGAATAAGAGGGGGACAAAACTATGGGGCCTGAAGTCTATGATAAACAGGGCAAGACACAGATCCTACAGGATCGATGGCAATCATGCTTGTCTCAGAAGCCAATGCTGGATTCATATATGCTGAGGTGTGTTGATCTTGCGAGCACTTGGTGCACTTCATCATTGTATTCCTTCCACTGTCAGGCATTGTCAAAACGGCTGATGGTTAAACCATTGGTTAAACCATGAGGCGGAGTCTGTGCCTATAAAGTGTCTGGGGACACTTTATGTGTTTAAGTAGTATGTTCTAGAGGGTATCATATGTGTGCGCAAGTGTTTCTTGTCTCAAGAGTGTTTTTGCACCCCATAATGAATGGTTATTTTCGTAAGATGCGAGTCCTGTTTCACTGGTTAAACAAACAAGCATTGCTTGTGACAATCAGACAGGCCTTTATGCAGTAAAACACACGCCGTGCTACTGGGCCAAGGAGGGTACTAAACAGATGTCCCAGGCTGCTTCAAGAAATAATTCACAGTTGAGAGGGACAAAGGCCTAAGCGCGTTCACATTTGTGTTTAAAGAGGAGTCATAATTAATTAAATGCATGTTGGGAATTTGAACACTCTTGTAAACCGTGAGTAACGTTAGGCATGACATGTCAGCATGTTCAGATGTTCAGATTTAGCATTACAAATGACCATAGCTAGCAACAATTTGAAATGCTCAGTGGCTTTATATTGTAGCTACGTATTATTGCTTAAATACATGTATGTTAAATAATGTTAGTACGGGACCGACATGATGCTGTGTCAGTCACTTCTGCAGTGACGTGAGGAGATTTTAAAAAGGTTAGTGTTGGAAAAATAATATTATACAGGATCAAGGTATGATATTTCTCAATAATATTTGATTTGTTCTGCCGACTTCTGCATTCGAAGTTAGATAGAAACAACAGTCGAAATGAAGTCTGCCCTCTGCTAAAATGAAAGGTAGCAGTGTCTCATTGGAGGTTTGCGACTAATTGGGACTGCCAGACAATCTGCCATTTATTTGGCATAACCCAAAGTACTGCCTGTACTATTACAAAGAAAACGTATGAGGCAACTGTAGACCTGTTACTATCAATTTACATTATATTTCCTTCAGTGCCGCATCTCAGTGCAGCAATCTCGCTAGCTGGCTGACATTACGTTGCTAAAACCGGGATTCCAAGCAATGAGCTCCGTTCCAGAAAATGGTCTGACTTGAGTCACGCAGAGATGAAATAAGGCCTTGTCAGGGCCTTTTTGAAACGACTGAGCTGCGTCAAAACGCCAGCCTAAACCTGGCATAGTGCCGAGGGCAAGTTTGAGAGAGTTCAGATATGAGATAAGGCAGCCCTTAGCTGACCTATAAACAGGTCACCGGGCTCCAGTTGTGCAAATCGAGGAACCATTTCCATTCCGACGTGTGACAGCTGTGTGTTGGGCCTAAGGTGTTGCAAAACCAAATCACACCCAGGATATAAAACGTGGGTGAATCGCAGGTCACAGCTCCGAGTCCACGACTGGCTCTCGTCTCCACTGAGGGCTGCAGATGTGATATCATTGGGCATATTATACAGTGTAGCCAGCTTTGCCTTCCCTATTATTAGCATTATTTTTCTGCAAACACCCGCAAAAAGCAGATGATTGTTTACTTAAGATGTCCAGTTGATCAGTTGCACTGAAAGAGACAATGGTGCTGAAATGCCCAGAGGATGTCGATGGATGGGATGTGAAGCGCACGCCAGCACATGTTTTCTAGGAGCACTGAGCTGAAAAATTCTTTTTATTCTCAATACGGCTTTAATAGTGCCATGTTCTGACCGTGTGTGTTTTTTTTTTTTTTTACACCTTCACAGCTGCAATTCAAAAGTGTCTCTGAAGCAGCAGAAGAAAACACGCGTAAAAGAGAGATCTGGAGGGTCCCCTGCAGCCACCAGAACTTGGGGAGAACGTCGGCAGGACCTCGCCATACCGCCGGCGGGGTACGGCTTCCTCAACCCTGGGTATTTGTGACTCAAACATTCAGCCAGATTTGCCAAAGCCAACAGTTCCAGAAGCCAGAAGAACCTGAAGGAGGTCCGAATGGAAAGAATGGCAATTTGAAAAAGAGAAGAATGCAAGTAAAATGAGGCAGCGAGTTTTTTTAGAGCGGATCTTTTTAGTTCGCTTCGAATGCGGTGAAGAAGAGGGTGGTGAAACCCCAACTCTTCCTGAGGTAAAAGTCCTGACGGGGAGTTATTCAATACCCCAGTCAGACTCCAAAACAAACTGCGATATCCCTGGTGAGCACGGGTCGCCGGCTGAAGGCGTCGAGGAATTTGTGTTGTGAGAGAGCAGATTACATTTCCCCTCAGCCCCACACACTGGAACGTGCTCTTATTTGGCCCTGCGCTAGGCAAACACGGGTTGACCTAGATTCCCCCTCAAAAAACCTCAGAGAAGTGGCTCGGGGCGTACAGGCTGGATGTGTTGCAACCCGGAGCCTGGCGGCGGGCACTGCCCCGGACACAAATAGGGGCGGGGTGCTCTTTTCAAACCTGCCCAGCTTGCTCGTGAAACAGGCAGCGCTCTTTTGAACGGGTGCCAAGGGAGGCTGGCTCAGCCGCTGCAGCTGAAACTTTCACAAGCTCCCTGCTCGCGAGCAGGAAGAGACACTGAGAAAGATTTGTGAGGAAAAAAAATAACTACATTTCTTTTTACCGTCAGCTGCGCTCCAGCTATATGTGCAGGGAGGCCGACCATCTCTCTGTCCCTGCCTCTATTTTTGACTCTGTTTTGTGCAGCTAAAATGCAACCTCAGAGTTCTTTTTTTCTATCCGACTTTTTTCCGGTGAGGTGGCAGAGGACAGGGTGGCGGGGTGGGGCGGCGGGGGGCTGCAGAGTGCAAAGGAGGACAGAAATAAATGAATGAATAACAAAAGAGCGACTGACGTCACACAGAGGGCTGCCCGGGACGATGCCTGCGTGAAGAGGGGGTCTTGAGCACCAAATCAGAGCCCCGCCGCGCGCGCACGGGCTGTCATCCCGAAGCCCGCTCCGGCCATGAGAGGACAGGAGGCGAAGTGTGTCGCAGGGGCGCCAAACGGACGTGGTCACATGTCTTCTCCTGACAAGGACGCACAGGGACCTCTACATCCCTGGCACCACGCAGTTTTTACCAATTGGCAGCCTTAACAGAAGTTGAATTTAATTTTTGTTTCCCTTTAATTGCACACATTGCAACTAATTACCAAGTGCTAATTTACGAAGTGAGGGATTTTTTTCTTCTTCATTGGTAAATTAGCCTAGAATTTGGGGTCACGTGACATGGTGGCCTGAAGCGGGGGAGATATGATTGTTTTCCCCATTCCTATATCTTTATTTTGGGGGATTTGTTTTTCCGACGGAGCTTGCCAATGAAGACTGGAAGAAGAGCCAATACATTTTTATTTTATTTTTGCGCTGCAAAACAACGGAATTAGCGCAGCTAATGAAAATAAAACAGCAATGGAGGGACGCAGAAATGCCACAGACCAGTGTGTGGGGGCAGCCGTGAGGCATGGACTTCCTGGGACCCATGCCAACTGTTGACAAAAGCCCTGGCCACACGCTCGGGGGGAGAATTTTACGACCCCCCTCACCCTTTATATTTCTCTCAGAAGCACCCAAAATCCCTAATCATGTGTTGTCTCGCAGTAATTAATCTGGCGGGGAGCTCATGGGAAGGCAAGCAAAATCACGTAAGTGTTCCTCAACTCGGTTCCTCTGCTTTGTGTGTTCAGGCTTTCCCTGAGTGGCACGCGGCTTGCCAAGGATATGTTAGGAGTTTCTTTTTTTTCTTTTTTTTTGATTATTTGGATGTGATCTGTCATCCTCGAGCCATCTGGTTAATTGCGCTGGGGGTAGGGATCTGACGAGGGCATTCTTCGTAAGTCTCGTGCTCCCTTAAAGAATTCTCCAGCCAAAAAAAATGAGACTTGTCTCCCCGATGACGGTAAATTACATGGCCCGCTCAGCTCAGTGGGGGCCTCAGTTGTCCCAGCTCGCCCTCCCTGCTCCCTAGTTCACCTTCTCTTTCTCTCGCCAGACCATTTCAGACTTGCTTACACTTTTTCTCTGCCTCTCTCTTGCTCTCTCTCTCTCGCCCTCTCTCCCTCTCTCTCTCTTTCTCTCTCTCTCTCTCTCCCTCCCTCTCTCTCTCTCTCTCTCTCTCTCTCTCTCGCTCACATTTGCTATTTTTCTCTGTCTTTCCTACTTGGCAGTCGGGCCAAAATGGGCAGGGAGAGAAGGAGGCAGTGCAGCTCACAAGGTAAAGCAGGGAGCACAGCAGTGTTTCACTCTACCAGTCCCAGCTTCGCCACAGGGAGGCCAGGCTGATAGCGGGCGTGCCCTCCTCGTCTTTTGCTCGCCCCGCCAGACTGACGAGGCACGGGGGGCGGAGTACTCGGGAACGCGCTCTCCCTCGCCCGCCACGGCCTCCTGGCTCTTCCTCCCATCGTCCCGCCGAGATCCTTGCGGCGCCATTTGCCAAACAACTTTCCAGGTAGTTTGACTTCTTTATTTCGATGTGACTGGCAAACCGGGGGCCTCCTGCTGCCCGGCAGACCTGTCTCTTTTCAACCCCTCATTGTCCTGCTCCCTGTTTCTCCTCTTTTCCTCTTCATCACCTTCCTCCTGTAAATGTGTCTGCCGCACCCTCCTCCGCCATGCTGCAGCCTGCACCAACGCTCTCCTGGAAAAACAGGCAGCGAAAGGGAGACTTTTGTCCGATACGCAGGGGGGAATTAAAGGGTCTAGCTGCAGTTATCAGGGGTCCTTCACCATTGGCTTCTGATTTGATCATTTACTCGATTTATCAGCTGCTTGTTTTTTTTTTGTATTGAGAATGTTCCCAGGGAGAGATACTATGGGTGTGAAACGCCATCGGGGATGGTGGAACAAAACACTTTGGCAAAGAGATATGTGTTCTGGCCATTTCTGAGGTGCAGTGACTCTAGCATAGCGGAGAATACGAAAACACTCTTATTTCTTGTGTTTGTGTTAAGACAATAACGTTCGACTAATTTGGCACGTGGCTGAACTATCGGATAGTTGTCTTGCCGCCAAACTCGAAACAGGGAAACAGATATTCCTTTTTTCTTCAAACTTCTCTACTATAACAATAAAAAAAATCTTTGCTCGCTATTGCAAACTTATTGAAAGGTTCATCGTAAAAAGAAAATTTGTCGAACATTAAAAATAGGACTCGAGTATCTTGATCAAAGCGTTAGAAAAGTACTTTCAAACATTTATCTCTGCACGTTGTTTATCTTCCTCTCAGCATCTTACCAGTTTGAGTTTCTCTGATTGTTTCATGGTTTCTCTGATTGTTTCATGGTTTCTCTGATTGCCTTCGAGAGCTCGAAAGTAACATTGGTCCGACGTACTTCCTTTCTTTGCAGTACAATTTTAATGTTTTTCAGACACTGGGGCTGATTTTTGGGGGGGAAAAGACCTTTAAATTCATGTTAATGTACTTCAGTCATGTTGACAACAAAAACAATTTTCCATTTAAAATCTACTTGAATTATCTAAAAAGTACCTAAGGCGTTGGCTTCAATGTAATGGGGTATCTACTCTACATATATATATATATATAAATAAATATTCACTTATCTGTAATGTTTAAAAATTGTATTAAATTACTAGCTTCAGCTTTGGCAAGCTACCACTTGTAAAAAATTAACCAAACTAGGAAGCACACACTGTCTGTGTGAGTGTTTGTGTGTGCGTGTGCGTTTGTGTGTGTGTGTGTTTGTGTGTGTGCATTGGCCCACCCACATGTGTTAGTGTGCATTTTTATAAACAAGAGACACAAGAGAGTATGGCAAATAGTAAATATTGATTTTCAAGCGAACAGAGCAGGCCCAGGGGTTTACAGATAGAAGAGAAGGGAAATGTTCGGGGTTTCACCAAGAGATCCACTGCTTGGCCACTAAACCAGTGGAAATCACACGAAATCTACAGTGAGTCTAAAGTCGTGTGTGCAGAGACTCTCCATGCCAATAAATGCCGAAATATTTCCGATACAGAGTCAGATTAGCTAGTTTTCTCTTTGTATCGGTTCTACGTTTAGCTACGCGAATTCTTTTCACAACCTCAGAGCCTGTAGCAGGCAATATGGCGTACTAGTGCCACGTGTTTTGAGCTTTCCTGTGGTTATCGTACCGATACTTACATTCTGCGTAGATTCGTGATACAAGAGGTTTTCCTTTCAAAGCTTTCGCTTCTTATTACTTTTAGGCCGTTTTGTATTGCACAAAGCGAGAATTACTGTTCATACCAACAGTAGTGTGAACTTATTTAAATCGGTAGTTTGTTCCTGCTTTAACTTTGCACGGCACCACCCCTGCCTCCCTTTCTCCTTTTTTCTTTTTTCTTATTTACATCTGCTTGGTTAATCTTGGTTAATAATTAAGCGCTTTGAGTTCAATATGTCAGACGCGTGCGTTTTCGGTGGACGTTTCAGGACGTAGACAGCTGCACAGCACGTTTCGTCATATGGCGTGTGTGTTTGCAGAGAGAGACTGCGAGGGAGGGAGGGAGGGAGGGAGGGAGGGAGAGAGAGAGCGGTGGGAGGCGCGAGAGGGGGAGGAGAAAGAGAATGAGAGCACTTCCTCCTCCCTTCTCAGCTCTCCTCAGATGAACTTGTCACTGCGCGCGGTGTTTTTTCGACTGTCAGCCTGCCCCGCTTCCTGCTGTAAGAGTCCGGGGCTCGACTCCGCCCACCTCGTCCGCAGCCTCATTGTGATTCGGGCTTTTTCCGCCTGTTCTGAGCAGAGGCCAACTTTAACCATTCCCCATTTGCCTCTCAAGATACAGTGAGAAGGCATTTTAAACAGAACCGATGCCAACCTTTTTTTTTTTTAATCAGGAAAAAGTGCAGTCATTCAGTCATTTGTGAGGAAAATTAGATTGGGGTGGTTGTTCCAATTTAATAGATATTAAATAATGTATATGCCATTGTGGCTACTTGTGGACTTTTATTTTTAATTCCTGTCTGCGATATAATGATTTGATATTTGTGCTCTTGCTTGCTAGAAAGAATCCTTGTAGACTGATAAATATTTAGTTGTGATTGATTAGGATGGAAGTTGATTAAGATGGACTGACTTCTCTTTTACCTTAATATTTTATTTTTAAAACGAATCCACTCAATGATAATAGGATAAAATCATTAAAAGTGGGGGAAAGGGCTCAAGCTTAGCATTTTGCAACGAAGCGTGTACCATGCCACATTGTGACGGGCATCTCATTGGATGAGGCTTTCCTTCGGTTTCCATTTCTGTTGATTGGAACAATAATATGATTAAGCAATGTTATGAATGTTGTATAATCAATCTACAGCCTTTTCTGTCCATAGTAAATGGACATGCACTTTCTTAGCTTATAGCAGTAACATTTAGTGAGATAGAATGCCATCTCGATTTTTCTGATACTGTCTTCTGCATGCTTATTAAATAGTAAAACCGGGATGTAGTTTCGAATTCGAATAGATATGGCTGTTCCTCAGGTGTCCAAAATATTTTAGTGATCCTGAAGTCTTTGCTAAGAGGCCTAGGCCTTTTTGTGATGCGGTAACTTTGTTGCCTTGGGTTCGAATCACACTGAGGCCAGAACCCCTGGATGGCACGATACTTTACATCAAAACCTTAATTTTCAAATAGCAGAAATTCGGAAAAAAAATAAAATAGAAACTGTGTAAAAAACCATTACTTTGCTATACCTGCAACTGTTATACCTGAGGCTAACATTAAGGCAAACAGGATTTATTGTTGCAATTTTAGCGATCATACCTTGTTAATTCACGCTTGGGATGACCAGCGAGCACTATCATGTAAGGGGGGGCATACCAAACTGAGCCCTCCGAGACCACCCTCCAAGTCAAACAAGGTCAACGCCAGAAAGACTTCCTGTTCAGGGGCCGCAAGCAGGGCGTTTTCTTCGGGCTAGCTCGTGACACGCATCAGGCAGAAGAAATAAAGTCTTCCAAGCAACGAGGGAAGGTAAAATAACAATCAACCACAACATAAAATGGCCCGTGAAACCAGCCTTGTTTGGATAAATCCTTAATGGACGGAACTGGTCAGAAACTATTTTAGCCAACCGGTCGCAGCACGAACAGTGTATTTCTGCTTATCCAGCCTAGAAAGATATCTCATGGCAGCCAGGCATGGGTGAGCAGGCGGAGAAGGTATTGTTGGGGCAGTAAAGACCCAGTGAAACGAAGGCTCGGAGAAGGTCCTCGTGCCAGCACACAGGTGGGGAAATTTTTTTTTTTTTTTTTTTTTTATCAAGGGGCATCTCGGAATGCTGTCCCGTAGATCTGTGTTACTCTGAGCTGGGGAAATAAAACTACAACTGATTGGAGCCGTTCCCACATGGTAGCAATGTGTTCACAAAGTATCTCCATTACCTTTTTTTGCTGCTAATTTTTTTTCAAATTCATTATTCAGTCCAGGAAGATATTGATTCCTTAAGTGTTCTTCAGTATTTACTAGGGTTTAAAAAATATATTAATACTCTTTATAATAATGGACGTTGCTGTCTAACAGCTTCAAGCGACAATATGCTTGCTGTTTAGTGTTTCGAATGAGCCAGTTTTACAGTTACTGCAAACGTCAACTTTGGACAGATAGTCTAAACTAACCCACAATGTAATTGAATAGTAATTGCTGGTGGTACACACTGAACAGAAATTTTACTTTTAGTTTTTAATGAATTTACAGCATTTACTAAACAAAAGGCCAAAAACAAATACATTTTGACACTCTATATCGTTGTAACTAAATAGTAACTTTTGAGTGCTACCTCATTGTGTGTTAAGTATTTCAAATGATGAACTGGTTTCTTTTCAGTTATTATCGAGCAAAAACTTTTTATTAGAAATACTACCAGTTATTACTAATAATACTACGTGTCAATGCTACTATATATACATATATATATATATATATAGAGAGAGAGAGAGAGAGAGAGAGCGAGTGAGAGAGAGAGAGAGGGGGGAGGGGAAATGCAAAATTGCGTAAGTAAATTTGTGTGACACAATCTGTTTGGCTCTCATAAAAATTAATTTTATATGTTACCTTTTACTCGTATTATCCAAACTTTTTTGCTTTTGTTAACCCCTCATTTACTTTGACTTACTATATACATAT